>MIQA02016558.1:0-76671 GCA_001887855.2 Sclerospora graminicola
TCGCACAGGCTGTAGAGAGCGATGCGAAACAAGGAAAAACTATGGAATTGAAACGGTAAATTACGTGGAAAATAAGTCAAAGGGATGGAAATGTCATGCCTGCGGTGAAGCCGGACATTTCCGGGCGAAATGCCAAAAACGAAAAGCAAAAAAGGTGGAATCTACGCTTGCGATTATCGACAGGAACACGTCTTTTGAAAGAAACAAGTGGATTCTCGACAGTGATGCGAGCATGCAGATTAAGAACGACGATTCATATTTTCGAGAATCGGAAAATGCAAATGGAAAATGTTTCCAGGCAGACGGAAAGACATTAAGCATTTCGAAAAAGGGTTGGGTTAAAATACAAGTGAATGTGGGATCGAAAACGCGAATAATCAGATTGGAAAACGTGTTTTTCGTGGAAAACTTGGCAAGAAACATACTGTCATACGGCCTGCTTGTGGAAAAAGGATGCGAGATGACACACATCGGCGGAAAACTGGTGATGAAGCACCGGGAAAGTGGACAAGCAATTTCGATGTGGAAATCACTAATAAAGTGTTCACAGTAAACGTAGAAGTCGAAAAAGATCATCAAAAGGTCAAAGAAACGGTGTATACAGTGCTGGAAGATAATGAAAGAGAAGTAAGTCGCGGAACTGATGTCCAAGAAGGGTCTTTAATGCATTTTCATGCAAGACTCGCACACCTGAATTACGACCCCATTGAACGGATGGCGAAAGATCCAAGTTTCGGGATCTCGCTTACGGATAAAACAAGACTAAATTGCCTTACTTGTGCGCAAGGCAAACAATCGAAGAATGCGAGGTCCAAGAAGGATAGTGGTGCAAACGCGCCTACAGATCGCATTGGTGGTGTGATATGTTCCGACTTAAAGGGACCTATCACACCAAGAGACCGATTTGGAAACAGATATTTAATTAATTTCGTGGATTTCAAGTCTAATTACGTGCGAGTGGTTTTGGCAAGAACGAAAGATGCTGCTGCGAAAATGTTCGAGCACTTTTTAGCATTTTTCGAACGACAATTCAACTGTAAAATTCACGTCCTAAGGACGGACGGCGGTGGTGAATATCGAAATCTGGCGTAATAAGGCAAATAAGCGAGGCGAATAACCAATCGGCAACGGAAAAGCAGAACGCATGCACCGAACCATAATGAATATGGCTCGGTGCATGATATTTTCGTGTGGTGTCAGCCTTGTTTTTTGGAGTGACGCGGTGCAATACGCCGCGTACATCATTAACCGAAGCCCGACGAATGGAAATCTCAAAAGAATGTCGCCTTTGGGAGCGCTGACAGGGAAGAAGCCGAACCTGGGAGAAATTGTCACTTTTGGCTCACCATTCTCGGTATACAGGAACCCGGGAAAGAACTCCTTGGCACACAGGTCACAGATTGGGTTAATCGTCGGGAAGAGCGAAGAAGTGAAAGGGTACAAGGTTTACCTGAAAAATGAGAGGAAAGTTGTGGTAACACAGCATATAAAAAACATTGAAACTCTTGACGAAACCCAAAACAGACTGGTGAATAAAACCATGGGAGAAAATGATGATCAAGAGGGAGAACTAAACCATGCCGACACTTCGGAGAAATTGAAGACGAAGATGACAAAAAAGCTGTGGCAGCGGGAGCGGCATCAGGCTCGCAGCACAGCAAGAAATGAAAATGAAGAGAAGACTGCCGACGAAGAAGAAACGAAGACTGAAAGTGGAGAAATTTGATCGTTAAATTTGGTTACGGAAGTGGGCCCAAAGTCTTTCAATCAAGCGATGAAAAGCAAAAATTCTGACAAGTGGAAGATAGTGATTGACGAAGAAATCGCGGCCTTGGAACAAAATGATGTGTGGAATGTGATTGTGCGACCTGAAAACTGTAGGCCCCTCCATACAAAATGGGTCTTCAAAACAAAATTGGATGAAAATGGTGACGTCGAGAGATGCAAGGCGAGACTCATTGCCTGTGGCAACGAACAGAGACTTGGAATCGCCTACACACTGACGTTTGCTGCAGTTATCGAAATGGGGACGGTGAAGGTGATCCTAGGACTGGCGTGCAAATGGGGTACAACCGCGAAACACGGGGATATCCCAAACGCGTATGTGAAGGCGCTCGAAAGAAGAGCACGATATTTTTCTATATATCTCGCAAGGCATGGATACTTCGAGCATAATTGAAAACGGCAAGCAAGTTTCGAATTTGGTGCTAAAGTTAAACAAGACTCTTTATGGACTAAAAAAACAAGAGGGGCGTCTTTGGAACAAGCTGCTTCACGCAAATTTATTGGAATTAGAATTCTCTCAAAGTTCGACGGATTTGTGTTTATACTTCAAGGCATCAGAAGGAGCTACTACTGTCGTGGGCGTGTACGTTGATGACCTGCTGGTAACAGGTACCAGCGATGATCTAGTGGATAATTTATTTGACGACATGAAGGTGCTTGAAATCAAGAATCTCGGGAAGGTAACGAAATTTCTTGGAATGCGAGTGGTCTACGATCAAGTTTACGGATACAATATCGGTCGACAAGAAACAATTGAGAGCGTCTTACGATATTTCAAGCTAACAGAAGCAAATCATATGAAGATACCTATCGGCGGCGAATATGAAGATCTCAATCTAAAAGAAGACGAGCTATTGTGTGAAAATAAGAAATCCGGGGAAGTTTCAATTAAGGAATTTCAATCTCTCGTCGGAAGCTTGCTTTGGATTTCAAGATGCACGCGACCTGACATAAGTTTTGCGGTGCACAAGGTCACCAGGCGCACACATGCACCGATATCAATTGATTGGAATTTAGCGAAGAAAATTGTACGCTATCTGAAGGGAACGAATGCATTAAAATTGCAAATGAAATCGAAGCCAAACGAAGATAATAGCGTGGAAATTTGCGGATATAGCGATGCAGACTACGCTGGAGCAAAGGACGAAAGAAAGAAAACTACGGGTGGCATTGTTACGATGGTGGAATGATCGTAAACTGGATCTGTAAGAAACAAGGTAGGGGGGGGGTCTCTGTCTACGATGGAAGCGGAGTTTTACGCTGTTTCGAAGGTGGTTGTGGAGATGCTCGCGTTTTTTAATTGCTGCAAGAAGTTGGAATTAAGATTAAGCGTCCTATGATCCTATTCATGGACAACCAAGCGGCTATAAATGCGTTGAGTGAAATGAAAGGAACGTCAAAAATGAAACATGTCGACATCAGAGTGAAATTTATTTCATCAAAATTTAAGGATGGAATTATTCAAGCTTGCTACGTGCCGACAAAAATTATGATGGCTGATTTGCTTACGAAGGCGCTTCCGCATCCATGATTGAAGGAGTTGCGAACTGCTTGCGGACTGGAATAGTCAATGGAAAATTCACATTGAGAAGGAGTGTTGAAAATGTTGGTTTCCGTGGTATTGTAGAAAATGGAAATTTTCGATAGTTTTATCCAATATGAATTTAGGCTGTGACCTATTTGAATTATGGATTATTATTAGTAACGATCGATTATCAGAATAGCTTTTGTCACTTCTCAAAAGGAAAGTTACGAAACTTACCTTTTGGGATTGTGCTTGTAGCTTTTGGGATTGTGCTTGTTTGTCACTTCTCAAAAGGAAAGTTACGAAACTTACCTTTTGGGATTGTGCTTGTACACGCAGGACTAGCGATAACACTTCTTAATACACTTACATTTAAGCAAGTTCCTGTGGAAGTTTGTTTGGATTTATTGATTAATACCGGCTATTGAAGACTCAAGTTTCTTACCATCGCGTCGTGACTATGGAGACCAAGAATATGCAACAGTATCTTTCCGACTCGAATGGAAATCGTACACTTTTGTCAGCTCGTCCACTGGAATTGCATTCTACGGAGAACTTGGTTCAACAGACTTGTCCATTTACCCACCACGTAAAGAGCGAGTCTGGAGTGTTCTTGGACCATGAGTTTGTAGACGGCATCGGTTTCTTAAAGAATCATCATGTTGTGGAGTGTCTAAAGCTTACGGACGACATTTCGAGCATCACATTAACAACGACAGTCGTATATCTGGCTTTTGCACACACAAAAGTGTCGAGCAGTAGCTTCACTCGCGGAGAAGCTCCTAGCGCAGGACCCTGAGTGAAGACTGTAGGAAAGAGGCTGTTCTGCTGACGGCTGGCACCAGCAATGTAGTGCCTGGTGTCCGCAGTCCGGTTAGAAACTGTAGACACACCTGTTGTTCCGCCTTAGACTATAACTTAGTCTCGTAGTCTGACTTGAGAGGTGCCCTAGACCGCACCGTCACCAGTAGTGACCGCTCGTAAGTTCATAAAAGTAATATATATTTAAGTTATAAAGTTCAAAATCGTACTTTATAACCTAAAAATCACATATAGTGGTCCACGCAGTTTTGCCTAACCTGGAATTTCATTTTCATCAAACATGTCTTCAAATTCCAACACTCCTTCCAAAACCTTCGGGACCTCCATGCATCCACATGCAATTTTGCACGCTACCCCAGGTACGTAATGCCATTCCATATCATCCTGTATAGCGAAACCAAGCAGTTTAAACTCCAACCGATAACAACCAATAGAGAAAAAAATGCAGAACTTAAATCAAACCAATTTGGTCTCGTAGCTATCCAATTCTTGTAGCGCTCAATGTTTTTGTCAGGAGGTCGGCCACCATATCCGCACTCGATACGTGCTCCGGCCTCATAATCCCCTTCCTGGTATAATCCTTAATAAACTTGAGCTTCACATCAACGTGCTTGGTGCTAGCAGCACTCGCCTCGTTCAACAATTGTTTTATGGCAGCCTGATTGCCTATCTTCAAGACAATCGGCGCCCGTGAATGTAATCCAATTTCTCCAAGCAATTTTCTTATTCCCAGTGCCTGTTTTCCACCTACAGCGGCAGCCACGAATTCTGCCTCGGCTGTCGAGAGTACAACCGCTCCTTGCTTCTTGAAGCGCCACCCAGCCACAATGCCATTCACGAAAATAACGTTAGCACTGATGCTCTTGCGGTCGACCTTATCGGCCACGAAATCAGCATCACTGTAACTGACTTTGCGCACAGGCATAGTTCCTACATCGTCATGTTTCAATTTCAACTTCAAAGTCTTCGTACCCTTAAGGTACCTCGCAACTCGTTTAGCCATTTTAAAAACGAAAAATGTTGGCGCATGCGTGCGCCCCGTCACCTTATGCACTGCAAATGCAATGTCGGGACGTGAGCATCGGGAAATCCAAAGTAGGCTCCCAACTAACGATTGAAAATCGCTAATCGTGTTTTTTTTTTCATTTTTAGTCATCGTTTTTCGGGAATCCAAACTTTTCGGGACCTCTTCCTCCATGACAGGGGTCCTCCCGATATTTGTGTCCTTGAGACCATGTTTCTCCGGCATTTCATCGATCGTGGGTTCTTGATCGATCCAATATCCATCTTCCGGATCTCCTCCGATCCTCATGCCCAAAACCTTTTCGACCTTTCAAAGGTCTTTGAATTCCAAAACATTCATTTCTTTTAAAAAGTTATCCACAAGTTTTTTATCAGTGACAGTCACTAGTAGGTCGTCAACATAGACCCCCACTAGGACTGAACCACTGTCATCACTTCGAGCGAAAACGCAGGTGTCTGTGAGACACTGCATGAAATTTATCTTCACAAGGGTGTCTCTTAGTAACTCCTACCAGAGACGCCCTGCTTGCTTCAAGCCATATAGGTTTCTTTCCAGTTTTAAAACCACATCATTATCCGTTCTTGCACCCAATTCTTCAAGCTTTTCTTCGGGTATCTTCATCCCTTGTGGAACCTTTAAGTGAATCTCATAACTTTCTTCCATAGAGGCCTTTGGATAAGCGCTAGGCACATCGCCGTGCCGTGCAGGCACCTTCCAAATGATAGCCATAATTAAAATCATCTTTACGTTATTCAAATCCATCACTGTCGAAAACGTGAAAAAATAATCCTCACCGAAAATTTGCCAGT
Source organism: Sclerospora graminicola (assembly GCA_001887855.2). NCBI lineage: Eukaryota > Oomycota > Peronosporomycetes > Peronosporales > Peronosporaceae > Sclerospora > Sclerospora graminicola. Next base: position 5,966 of record MIQA02016558.1, read on the forward strand.
CACCCCGGGCCACGAGCCGAGCCTTTCGGCGCTCAATAGTTCCATCCGCTTTTAACTTGGTCTTGTACACCCATTTCGTGGGCAAAGGTTTCATTTTTCCGCACAATTTTCCATGTGCCCACTTCTTCGAGCGCTCGCAGCTCGGCATCTTTGGCTATTTTCTACTCATTCGATAATTGGCCTCTGTGGGCCTCAAATAACTCGTCGGGTCGGGTTCCGACGTTGCTGCACACTTCTCACGTGCACCCGACTCGACGACTGCAAACGCACACAACAGATTTTCGCCTCCTTCGCGTAAATTCTCCAAAATTTCTGCGTTTGTCCCTTGCCCTGCCGGTGCATCTTCGATTCTTTCTCCTTCCGAAGTACCTTCCCGGTCTTTCTGCTTCCTTTTTGCTTTTCCTTTTGACTTTTTTGTCTCGATAGCGCTGCCGCCTTCGGTATTTCCTTCACCCTACGGCCTGACTTTCTTGGAACACCCTTTTCGCGATTTTCGGCGTGCTCTGAGGACGTATGGCGCCCGGGTTGTGTGTCCTTCGCCCGCGTCTCGGTTCCGGAGGCTTCTTCTTCCGGATCGCCTAGTAACTTCGCTATCTTCTTGTTTACAGCTTCGTTTAGCGTCTCGATCTGCGTGACATGCCTAGTGGTCGTCACGATACGGTCTTTCAACAACAAGACTTTATATCCTTTCGTCTCATCGTTTTTCTAAAACTAGGCCTCTTTCTGCGTGTTTTTGCGAGTGACTTCGAATGTGGATCCCCGTATACCATACACGGGGATCCGAAAACCACGATGTCCCCGATGTTCGTCGGCATATTCGTCAGCATCTGGATCGGGGGTGGTCTTCCAGGATTTGCCCTGGTCGGACTGCGGTTGAGGGTGTACGTGGCATACTCCGCCGCCTCCGTCCAGAAAGTTAGGGCCACACCCGATCCAAAAATCATGCACCGAACCATGTTAAAAATGGTCCGGTTTGTGCGTTCAGCCTTGCCATTTGACGCCGGTGTGCCGGCCTCAGTAATTTGCCGTCCCACACCCGTCTGCTTGCAGAACAAATTTACGTTCCGATATTCGCCTCCACCGTCTGTACGTAAGACGTGAATGCGGCAATTAAACTCCTTCTCGAACCAACACAAGAAATGTTCGAACATTATTGCGGCACGATCTTTGGTACGTGCCGCAAACACGCGCACGTAGTTGGTGTAGTGATCCACAAATACCACAGGAAATCTGTTTCCACGCCGATCGCGTGGGGTTATTGGGCCTTTTAAATCGCTACATATTACCCCACCCACGCGATCGATAGGCGCATTACTTCCAGAGTCCTTCTTAGACTGCTTTTCCTTGTGTCCTTTACCCTCCGCGCAGGTCAGGCAATTAGGACGCGAATAATCCGTAATTTTGATGCCTGACTTGGGGTCTCGGGCGAATTTTCTCGACTGCATCGTAGGCGAGATGCCTGAGCCGGGCATGGAAGTGGTGTAGGGTTCCTTCTTGCACATCATCTCCTACATCCGCTTGAGCAACATTCATAACCATGTTGGAGAACGTCCTGCCGCAGTCGCGGGGTCTGTCTGCACGTAAATAGGCCACAAAAACAGATCCATACACTTCAACATTAAACAAGACTTGGTTCCGAAAAGCTAATTCCATTTTTTCGCCGTTATCTCGTAATGTAGACCCTTTCTTTCATAAACATCCTAGGGATATGACGTTCTTTGCCAATTTTGGTGCAAAGAAAACCTCCGTAAGCGTAATATTTGTGCCTTTTCCGGAAATTTAATTTCCGCACAGCGTAACTTGACCGACCTTGGTTACTTCTAGCATCCCTCTGTCCGGGAGCGTCAGTGCGTCAATCTGGCTGCAACTCCTTGCGTTTTCCAGGAGCCCTTCGTCGGATATCAGGTGCCGACTGGCTCCACTGTCTACAATCCATAAATCGTTTTCGAAAACCTCTTTTCCAATGTCGTGCGCTTGTTTTTCGCCTGTAGACAGCACGAAACGTTGCTCAAAGCCTCTCGGGCCTTGCCGCCCACGTTTTTCACTCTTCTTATGCCCCCTATTGTATTCTTGTTGGGCAATTACGTCGAATGTTTCCCTCGATTCCACAACCGTAACACACACGTTTTCTACCCTGCTCGTCCACGGAATTGACTGCAGGTTTCCCAAAACTTTGGGGCTTGAACTTGTGTGACTCATCGTCCAATTCCTGCCCCCAGAAAATTAATTCTTGTGCGTGCTGGAGGTAATCCTGCCTCTGCGGGTTATATCGAACCATTAGTGCATTTTTCAGCCTTGGGGCTGCGAATTTCACGATATTTTCCACAATCAGTCGTTCGCTTGAGTCGCTTTCGCAGCCAACGCGACCAGGTAAAGAAAGTGTTCGGTCCAGGACCTCCTAGGGTCCTTTTCCGCGGCGAAAAGTTGGGCGGCTTGGTAATGGGAAATTTTACCTTGAAGGCATTTAACATTTGCTCCAATACGAAATACAAACTTGGTGATATTTGCCACCAGGTACCAATATTTGCTTGGAAATATTTGAGCGCCACAACTCCCAGGTGCTCCCCCAACTTGTTAACCTTCAATCGCCCGTTCCACGTGAAATCAGAAGCGATTTCTGCCACTTCGATGGCTTCAATGAACAAATATGCCCATTGTTTAAAGACGGACCCTAGGCCTGCGTAAATTTCCGTTCCTGAGAAATTTTGGACACTTAATCTCGGAATTTTAACCCCATTCACATTTCCCATCGCGTTTGCGGCTAAGTTTCCAGGCGCGCCCATACCGGCCCACTCCCGGCACTCCTACGCCAGCCGCCATCCCCGATATGTTCAATCCCGGCGCTTGCACTGGTGGTGGGGCCTCGTCGTCGCCTCTCAAACCACCACAGCGCACCATACCTTCTTCTGCACTCAGGTCGTTCAGGGGCATCTTCATCCAAAACAGCCCGTGATTTTTGAGGGTCCCTAAACGCACTCGCGTACTCAGATCCCTTATTGGATCCTGACGACGTGCTTGGAGCTGACCCTTGTGACCGCGCCTCTTCGACTGCTTCGAGGCGACGGTCCATAAGCTTGAGGTATTCCAAAATAACCTCCATATTCGTCTCCGACTTTTCACCTTTTTCATCATCCATGTTTACCACGAAAGCGATAACTTAAAACGAGTAAAACGTGATCGAAAATGCCAATTTTGACACGAGAAACGAGATAAATTCCAATAATCAACGAAACACAACTGAAAACGAGAAAATTGACCTTAACCACTTCCTTCCCAGTAACGATGTGCGATTTGAGCCCGTAATTCCTTGGGCTCATAACCTGTAGGAAAGAGAATGTTCTTCTGACGGCTGGCACCAGCAATGTAGTGCCTGGTGTCCGCAGTCCGGTTAGAAACTGTAGACACACCTGTTGTTCCGCCTTAGACTATAACTTAGTCTCGTAGTCTGACCTGAGAGGTGCCCTAGACCGCACCGTCACCAGTAGTGACCGCTCGTAAGTTCATAAAAGTAATATATATTTAAGTTATAAAGTTCAAAATCGTACTTTATAACCTAAAATTCAAATATAGTGGTCCACGCAGTTTTGCCTAACCTGGAATTTCATTTTCATCAAACATGTCTTCAAATTCCAACAAAGACAACCGTGTGACAGCGACAGGCGCTGCTCTTCTCGAGCTGTACAGTCTTGGCGGCAATTTTCTTTATGTTTTCACCCTATCCTTGCGCTTTACCCAACATTTTCGCTTTACTCTCGTTTTCAAAGACAAAGTCGACAAGGGTATCGTGGCCATTACAGGGTCCTTAAAGAATTCAGCGCTTTTGACATTACCAGCGAGACTTGCTCAGAGACCAAATGATCCAGAAGCTGCGTCAACGACTGTTCATACTCGTCAAGAAGGTTTTGCAAAGAAAAACTGTTTTTTTCACGAGCTGGTAATTCCTCCATGTTGAATCAAACGTACGAGTCAAAAGTCGTGGGAAAAGAAGACGTTATAGCAGGTTGGATTGTGACGCGTAATGTACGTGAACAAGTCAATACGAGTAACTACGCCAAAGATAACAGCTTTGGTCTCCGTTGCACCTCCCTTGCAAATGCGTTTTTGTTCCGTGACGACAAGAGCAAAGTGATCGCGATTGAAGATCCGTCTCAGGTCGTATAACGACGTCTGGGAACTTACCTGCTTGAACTGCTTAAACATTGCCTTCTCTACGGCGTCAGTGGGGTGTACACGCTCAGGCATGAGCTATGCAATGAAATTGCTTTCCGTCACGATGCCAACGATCGAATTGTCGTTCGCAAACGACGGGAGATTGTCGAATCCTTCCTTTTTTTAGATATCAACGGCCTCTTTGCATGTGAAATCGGGAGTAATAGTGCAACAACAACTCCGAGACGTTCGTTTTGGCCCACCACGACGAACTCAGTACACGCTTGGACATATCTTTCACGTAGCCGTGTCGTACATCCAATCATCTGACAAGTATTTGGACATAATTCCGTGTCGAGTCAGAACGTATCACGACGCAACGCTGACCGGTCGTGAGTTCCTTGGCGGCTTTGAAGTAATCGTGACTGGAGCTTGGAATAACAGCTCCGAGACGTTCGTTTTGGCCCACCACGACGAACTCAATACACGCTTGGACATATCTGTCACGTAGCCGTGTTCGCACATCTAATCATCTGACAAGAATTTTGGACATAATTCCGTGTCGAGTCAGAACGTATCACGACGCAACGCTGACCGGTCGTGAGTTCCTTGGCGGCTTTGAGCGCTGCCGCGATGGCAGAGCCACACGAGCCACCACACAGTAAACCTTACTCCCGAATGAGACGACGAGACAACAAGAACGACTCTTGATCCTCCGTCTTGGTCCAGTGATCCACAAACGAGCGATCAAGGACTTAAGGAATAAAATCATAGCCAATGCCTTCAACTTGATAAAACTTGAGACGATTCTCGTCGTTCAGATGATCAGGTTCAGCCAATATCAATCCAATGGGGTCATCTCCAACAACAATGCAATTTGGACACTTTTCTTTATTTGTTTGCGCTGTACCAGGCAGTGTACCTCCAGTTCCTGTGCCCATAACGATCATATCCACTTGTCCGTCATAAGGTGCGAGGATTTCTTCAGCGGTACCATCATAATGGGCCAATTGATTCGATGGATTACTGTATTGATCCAGACTGTGAGCATTTGGAATCTCCTTAATTTGATCTCAATTAATTCAAAGTAAAAAATGGCTCAACATCCATTAGCTCAAACCAATTGAGCATCTCCGTAGTAGTGTTTATACCGAGTTGATGTTTTTATTGCCACTTATCTCCACCAGTGAAGCAAAAGCGAAAACAAAGCGAGCGAAAAGGTGATAATGCAAAAAATACATTCAATTTTGGGATTAAATTCGTCTGCGTCGCTCTGATGACCGACGTCTTCGATATCTTCTGTCGACGCTTGGGGTGGCACGAACGAGTGAAAGACGCCTTCAGCAAGAAAGTTGTAGTGTGGCAAACCATGAGCCGTTTTGAGCTCACGAACGTTGATCGTGACGTGGAGCTCATTTGATCCGTTCAAGCGCACGGTTATTTTTTTTGTCTCCTCCGCGTCTGCGGGCATTTCAGTGCGTCTTATCACGTCGACGTGACGCAGGCATAAACCGGACATCACAGTTTTTTCTCGAGCTACAAAGACAAACAACTCCCGTATAAACGGGCCTGTACTCTTTTGTCGCCGCGCGTAGTTCGCTTGCGCCAACGGTATTTTATGTCGAATATTGTCGGCGTTCAACACGGCAAGGGCCTTCTGAGGAGCGGTTGCTCTGGGGCGCAAGTACACCGCATCGTTGACACGCTCTGTCCTCTGCTCATAACGGGAAAGTCCTTGCTGCGCAGTATCGTTCACGAGATCTACAAGTGCTTGAAACGGTTCTTCAATGTTCCACTCGAACAGATGACCACAATCGTGCGGCTGGTCTTATTGATGTCTCCTACCTTCAATGAGAGATCAATAAGCATCGTTATTCTGTTTCCTGCCGTTTTGGAAACGTTTGTCGCAGAATGCCAGTCACAGAACTGGCATTAGCTGTCGCTCGTCGTGGAAATATGCATTTCTCTCATTTGTACGGCTAATTTTATAAGCTAAATAAATCGAGGGTTACGGACCTTATCGAGGATTACATGACGTATTTATTTATTAAATAAGGTTCGCAAATGTAATTAGCCTCTTAATCTGGCAGATTTACTAATCTTTTAGCCAAAGTGGATGAATCTCACAATTGATCAGCTTTATATTACATTTTTGTATATTTGTTTAGACTTAGTTATGGCTGTGTTCGGCAAAAATGATTTTTTCAAGGGAGACATTATCCCCACCGGAGTTTTTATTATCCCCACCGAAGTTCAATGATTTCTTTAATTTTATAGAATGGATTGACCACACGTCGCCCACATTACATACAAAATTGTAACAGAACTTGAATTTTTTTTACCTTACCTAGGTTAAGAGATCTGATCCCCCACTTGTCATATAAATTCTTTGTCATGTCTCTTGCTCCTCCTTCCGAAAACACGTACCCGTCAATTGCAGCAGCAAAAGATGCCCTTGAGGCTCACGCTGAAACCGAAAAGTACGATATCAGCACGATCCGCTCATAAAGGTTTCGGAAGGAGGGGGGGGGGGTAAACCAATGAAGAGCGTGCTGTTCGGCTGCAAACACCATGGGGTTTACCGGTATGAGGGGCATGGCGCAAGGCCTGCACAGAGGTCTAGGAAAACGGATTGCCCCTCTAGGGTAAATGTAGCGCGTGATTGCGCAGGGATTCGACAAGTTGCCGAGTTAGATACTTGGAGCATGAGAATTATTGAGCCAGGACATAACCACCAACCCGCCGACGTAGCAGCATATCCTCGAGTAAAGTACAAATTACTCCGCCAAATTTTGGCTCTGGTTGCGCAACAAGACCTCGCAGGTGTTGCGCCGCGGAACATTTTGCGCGCAATGCTAACAGACAACCAAGAAAGCTATGCTACTTCGCAAGATCTTTACAATGGCAGGAAGCTTCTGCGACGACACGAATTTGGGGGCGATCGCCTCTTGAGACGTTACTGGACTATCTGGCAAACTCATCGGTAAAGTGGGCTATGAAGCGAGATGAGAATTAGGTCCTTACGCACTTGTTCATCGATCCCACAACTGCAAGTACAGTTGCGCAATGGAGTGCAAATCAGGTCTTTGTAATGGATTCAACTTACAAGACCAACAAACACAAAATGCCACTCTTTCACTGTGTTTCATCAGCTCCTACCAACCAAACGCACACTGTATTCTTCTGCTTCCTACCGCAAGAAACAAGGGTGCACTACGAATGGGCTTTGGCGCAATTCCAAGAGGTAAGCATAATTGTTTTTGTCTAATGCCTTGCCGTGTGGCTTTATGTATACCTTGATGACGCTTTCTCTTCAAATTTTTAGAGCTTGGATTCAAAGAACATACCGCGCGATAATCTTGTTTTGTAACCGACCGTGAGCTTGCGCTCATCATCCGCCTTGGCTTGCTTGAACCACTTATTCGGTGAATCGACTCGAAATGCTATTTCCAACATGCGAGACCATCCTTTGCATTTGGCACATTGGAAAAAATATATTCTTGGGAATGTGCGCAGACATTTTCCTGCTGGAAACGAAGGACAAACGGCGTACAATTTATTCATGCAAGAGAATTCGAGGGCCGTCGTCAATGCAGCAACAGAGGAAAAGTGTGTAGAGCCTTTCACGTTCGTGTCCTGTGGAGGCATTCACCTATATTCAGCACCAATGGCTGCCTTACAAATAAAGCTTGTTAAATCATGGTTGAAAAATGTGAACCATTTTGGGCATACAACAACGCAACGCGTGGAAAGCGCACATTACGGGCTCAAAAGATTGATGCGGTCATCTACCGGTGACCTACATGTCATTCACAAGATGATTGATCAGTCTTGCCTCTTCAAGCTCAATGAGATAAAAAAAAAGAAAAAATATCAAATGACAAAACATGTCGCCTTGCCCTTTTAGGCAACGGCCAGTTATGGGCAGAACGTCATGAAGAAGGCTAGCAACATCGTATATTTGAGCGCTTTACTTTCCTTATCTAATTATCGTATTTTAGATTTCCAGTCATGCATTGAAAGCAAAAAGCACACAAACAGTCATTGCGTCGTTTTGAAACTGGTCTTGGAATATGTGATGGCGATTACTGCAGGCAAATGATGGTTTGCAGCATGAGATGGCCCTGCGTGCATCGATTTCTGCTTCCAGAACCGCTTTCCAGGGCAGACTTTAACAAGAAATGGTAGCTGGATCAACCTCCACCAACAAACTCCACAAGACCAGCAGACCATCCAGACATACCGCAGGTGGTTGACTCCGTAGCTCTCCCAACATCACCACCAACTTTCTATGAATCTATTCAACGTATTACCGAATAGTACCTTCAGGCGCCGCCTCGCTTGCAGAGGCTGATGGACGAGACTCTATCAGAAATAAGGGCGAGTGGTAATGCAGCTGCTGTATTCGACCCAGTGCTTCGCCGAGGTCGTGGCAGACCTGTGGGGTCCTCCCGGATGCGAGAAGCTCCTCAGGAACGCTCTGTGCATCGCGACGTGTCTCTTTTCGAGCATACCACAATTTCTGAGGCGGGTCGTGGTGAATCAAACTACTCGGGTGGCGCATCCGGTACTGGTGTATCTACCGGTGAAAGGAAACGGGCGCGGCCTACTTGCCATCGTAGCTTCCAGGTTGGTCACACCACGGCCAGTCCTAGATGTCCCCTCCGTGTATCTTATCACTGCGGACCCTGGGCACGCATTCCAACACTACCTTGACTCACATACGTACGATTCTAAACAATCAATGCAGTTTGTTCGAAGAACCCCTCGTTGCTCCATCCATTCTTCCGAGTTTTTCGTTATGGTAAGCAATGGTGGCTCTTCGACAGAAGCCAACTGGTCACTTTCTACTCCTTTGATTTTAAGGGTACCTGATGTCAAATGTGTTTCGCTCGATCCGGAAGACGGATTGTTTCCGCCGCTAAAATATGGAGATAGCGCGAACGACCGCCGCCGGAGACTACCTAACCATATAAATTTCGCGCTAAACAACGCGATAGAACACCTTCATCATATATTTACCATTTAAATCCTTGATAGTTACCGATTTTATTTATCATAACTTCTAGTACAAAGAGATATGAACTGTAATCGTAAACGCCTAACGCACCAACGCTGTTGCTACGTGGACGCAGGTTAGGAATTTTATCCGAGCAGTCCGTAGAGCGCTGGGGATGATATTCGTGCAGATTTTGCTTTGTGCCAACGTTGATTAACACAAAGCCAGTAATGACGAGCGCCGAAGCAAGCAATGTTAAATTCGTTGGCAGCACACCATGAAACTAGAGGTCAGCCACGAAGGCTAATGGTACTGTCAATGATAGCCCAACGGTGGCCACAGTCGGCGACGTTAGCAATAAGGCGCGTGTACAGAGATAGTTTGATAGCACGTTGTCAAAAAGACCCTTTACGCCGATGAGAAGCAACATTTCGAGTGATAAACCACTGGGCGACTCGATGCTGGAAGAATAGAAGACCAAGACAAATGGAAGCAGGCAGACAATATTGATATCGCCAACAAATCCAGAAAATAGCGAGATGCTCACACTCTTGTCGTCTGAGATCAAACGACGGATTGCAAACGTGTAGACACTATACATGAAGGCAGCAAAAAGTACCACAAGATCTCCAAGCACATGGTCAGTCCCACAACCGTCATTCCCTTTGTGATTAAAAATCGTCTAGATATTACCCACATACAGAAAATCATACCCGCCAGCTACATCCAGACAAATGGTTCCTTCAAAGCTACCACACTAAGTAGGAACGTAAAAACTGTCAATATCGAGCTCACGATTGTGCTGCTGGATACGCTCGTGAGATTAACCTTTCAATTTACGTGAAGTTGGCAATACACCAGAGCGACGAGATGAAAGCGCTGATGCGAAAGATTTGACCGTAACTAGCTTGCGATCCCGAGCGTCGCAAATGCTCACTGTGAAAGAGTTTACCATCCGTCGGTAGACCTCAAAAACAGCCTTTGGCTTTTGGAAGCAAGACCGACCGACGACGCGTACCAGAGGGGCAGATTCACTGAAAAGAGTGAGATACCGACGTACGTAAGGAAGAACGGACCCTGGAAACTTAAGTTAAGGAAAATATACTGAACTAATGCATCATCAAATGTCCAAATGAGCGCCACAATCACAAGAAGCCCAACAGCCACTCCAACATCCAGCGCTGGTGGATCTTCTTGTTCTGCTTACAACATCAATTAGCAGCTCGTCTTGCTTTAAAAGAGCGTCACGCTCCAACGCCTCGCCATCTGGTGACGTTGTCACCGTAGGCGACGAGGAGAATGCGCGCTTAGCTTTGGGTGGTCCCTCCGCGCAGCTCATTTTGGCCTTATAAGAATCATGTTGGCTAGAGAAAAATGGGGTGGGATCTTGTGAATTTTGAAGAAAGAGTGTAAACTGTGGGAATAATTCATAAAATTAAAGAAACCATTGAACTCCGGTGGGGATAATGTTCAAATTCTGAGAGCATCCCCAGTCGGTGTGCTATTGCAATTCTAATAATAAAAAACGGTAACTTATCGTAAATAGCGCACTTCTGCTAGCCAGTCGTTGCGCTATAGCTATTTTAAGCATAAAATACGCCGGCCTGTGCTATTCGGGGCCAAAATAGAATAGCAGATCTATTCGTGTACTGTAGATTTCATACAAAATCCAAGTTATCTGTAATGACCAATAATTGCGTCTTGAGACATTTTTGAAAAAACTACAAAGATAAAGAAGGGGCATATCATTGGGGAGAAATAAATACAATGCACGTAATGTACCGAAGCAACGTTTAATTCATTGTCTTCTTGTGGACTGCGCTGGTGATAGTGAAACTCCGCGTAGCTGTTGCATAGTAATTCATGTTTAAAGAGAACTAGGGTATCTTTTTAATGAACTGAAGTGATATTCACCCAAGATTGATATCCTTCATCAAAATCGATATCACCACTACCCTGATGCTTTTTGTTACGTCTGGAATGTAGTTTGTAGTTGCTGTCGTCGACTTCTTCGTCTTTACTAGAACTGCGTCGGCGTCGGTGCCACCGACGCCGTTGTTTCCTCCTGTAACTTTCATCAGAATCATCCGTGGTGACGGCGTCGGTGACGACCTAGCGTTTCCTTCTGTCACTTCTACTTGAATCACTGCTATAAACATCGCGGTATTGACATTATCTTCTTTTGAAAAGCTATCGGATTGCTTGAACGCGCGTCTTCTACATGCGAAACTGCTTCAGATTGATCAATCATATCGTCTGTTGTTGTTTCGTCACGGAATCGATTGTTGCGCTCTTGCTGCAGTATATTTTGCGTTGCTTCGAGCTCTTGCTTTAGTTTATCCATCTCAGAATCAAATCCTTCTTGCTGATCTCTATGTCTTGTATGCATTTCCTGTTGCTGCTCCTTCAATTTTAATTGCATCTTGTCTAGCTGTTGAGCCAGAAGTAATTGAAGACGATCCCATTTTGCTTCATTACCCGTCACGGAGGGCTGAAGTTGATGGTCTACAGCCTTTTGCTTCTCATAGACGCGATCATTACGTTCCTTGAACAAAAGTTCTTGTTCAGCTTTCAGCTTTTCTTTCAGCATCTCAACTTCATTATCAAATTGTCTGTTTGGCCTCAATTTTTCGCTGCATTTCATCTTGCTGTCGCACTACGAGCGATCGCAATTTATCGACCTCAAGCTTCAGCAATTGCAGCGTCAGCTTCTTCGTAAACAGACTGGGTGCTTTCTCGTAATACAGTCCAGAAAAGCGCATTAGGCCTCGAAAACGTTGTTAGTTTCACGAGAATAATTTCACTTCGTTTGTAAGATAACGTTACATCTTTTCTATGAGAGTGTGCATATTTATGCTCTAACATGGTCTTTTTTAGAACTCTGTTGCGTTATTGCTATTATAAATTGACCAATCATCACGTATAGCTTTCCAAAATAGAATAGAATAGATCACACGACTGGAGATGCTCTGATATCGTATCGAAATGTGATCGTAAAATTTATTCAGCAATTATTAATAATTTATATTTATTTATTTCAATATCCTGGGGAATTACAATTATGATGCGCAGGCGCATGGTATGGACACTTCTATCTGGGGCTCACCTACTTTTTGACGGTCTTGATGATGGAAAACTTGTCGTAAACTGAACCAGTGGCGGTTTCAATCGCCGTCAGTGTCAAGTTTGTCGGTGTCACCGTCAGTTTCGAGATGCCGTAGCGTGTGTTGTCTCTGATCACAAGCCAGTTTGGCGATGAAGGCTTTTCATAACGAATTAAGCCTTCAGGGCCTCCTGCGCAACCCGAAATGACATAGACAGGAGCCTTAGGGCTCTCGTAAATGGTGCTATTTAACACCCCATCCATGACAGCTTTGCCTTTTGCAGTTGGATACATTCGTTCGTACGTGTGGGCGTGGCCTTGCATAACCAGATCCACTTTGTATTTAATGAACAGTTCTTCAAAAGCTTGCTGCACTTTGAGCGCCTCGTACTCGTTGGTAGGATTGCCATTAGCATCACACGAGCGACTTGTATAGACCGGGCGATGCATGCCGACAATGATCCATGGTACCTTGTCACGATTAGCGTCGGCAGCTTTCAAATCTGCGTCAAGCCATGCCAGTTGGTTGCCGAAATCCCCGTATCGTTGATTTTTCCAATGAGTATTGGTTGGAGCATTTGGATAGTCTGTCTCAGTTGAGATCGATGTGAAATGGGCCGAAGCATATTGATGCGAATACCACATATTGAGTACTCCACGACTCTCTAGTGATGGCATTCGGAATCGTGAGTTAAAAGCCGAATAATTGCCGAGCTTTTCCTTCTTGTGTTTTGACGCCAAACACAAAGGAGAGTAACAGTCTGCCTCATGATTCCCCACAAGTACCATGTATACCATCCGTTGCATAATGAAGGTCATCGAGTTCATAAATCGGTTATACACTTCTTCATAGAAAAAGCCAAACACTTTGTCCACTGTGGTAAATTCAACGTCTGCGTACGCAATGTCGCCAATGTGCCAAATGAAATCGACTTCATCGGTAAAGCTGTTAACGTACTTGTTGGTCGCCACAGAGTTGTCATCAGAGCCCAAATCCCCATAGACTGCAACGGTGAATTCACTTGAATCCCCACTCGCACGCGCTGTCTTGAAGGAACTGACGCTGCTTTGATAATTCTTTTCATTCGCGTTGCCCACTTTATAAAAGTACGTGGTCTTGGGTTCCAGGCCTTTCACAAGGGCGTGGTAAGTGTAAAGTTCGTAATCGTCCTCTCGATAGTAACTTTTGACCTCGATCGTTGCACTTGTCAGTTTTTCTAGATTTGTGCTGTTGCGACCGAGCCACACTGCCGGTTCATTGTCCAGGTTAAATGTAGTCCATGAAATTGTATCCCCGTACCCGCTTGTTCGCCAGCAAAGGCCAAGTGAAGTTGCTGCGGTACATTTTTCATGGAATTATCTTTTTTCACTCGACAGGACTGTGATAGAGTCGTGTCGCCAAACTGATATTGCCAGGAGCACGCGTTCTCGGGCTGGCACCGAAGAGATTTCCATTCGTATACACACTTGGCATCGTCCACAGCGTCCCCAATCACAGCGTTCTTGTCGTCCGGCCCCGAGATAAAGTGCTTGAATTTATTCGTCCATTGATCAATCGCGTTATTTGGCTTAGCCACCGCCGTCCCAAATGAAAGGGTGGCAACCACGACAACCGCTCCCAGTCCTTGCATTTCAAAGTGCCGGCTCCTTATCACTGCACCAATGCACATTGCGATTGGACGAACATCAAATCCTCCATAGATGTAGTTTCCATTACGAGACAGATGCAGGTTGTCCTGTCGGTACGAATTTGTAGAGTCGTATCTCCATTTATGCACACTTTGGGCTATGGTATCACACAATATAAACTTAACCTAAAGTTACCGTAGAAGTCATTCAGCGTTACTACAGGTTTCTTCCTCAATCGCTTTGAAGTATCAGATTTCAGTACTTGTCAAGTGTCTCCATCTGATACCAATGAACCTGTACCACATCTCCGTGGTGGTTAACAAGTCGCCGCAAACTCCGACAATTGCTGGATGCCTCACCGCTTCCGTCGCATTGTGTTCGTGGTAACATTACGGTTGGTTAAGTTTTTTGGGGTTGTGAGGAACCCATGACTTCCGTCCTTTACCTGTTTGTAAGCATATCTCCACATTTGATGTGTGGGTGGAGTGTCAACAATACAGCCAACTTTTCGGTAATGTAATACTGTAGTGGTTCGAATAAGAGACAACATTACTGCTGGATGCATTAGCGTTACGGTTGACAGATGGGTTCTAATTTTGGATCTCGTGACACAAACGATCACTTTTGGGTAGTCAGTTGTTTCGATGTCACAGTGAAACATGAGGTGAGTAACGCGTGGAAGGCTCTCAGCAAGCACAATTGCTAACAACGTGGGATTGCATGAGAGTGGAGATCGGTATAGCGAAACTGGGAAGGTTGTTTACTGAGAAGGATAATACAGTCACTAAATCGAAATGAGATAGGATGGCTATAGGACGTTGGGTGGTGGAGTACCCATGATAAACTTTGCACAGGCACACCGAAAAACCTAAATCAAATTTGTATGGTTGCTTGTGCCTTACAGGCATTGGCTAAAATCAAAACTTACACAATCATAATAAGGTGAAAACTTGTACGAAATAAGGTACATATTTAAAATTATTCTAAATCAAGGTAAATGCATCAATAAGCAAAATTAAGGGAATATTCCAAAAGATGACTCAAATCCAAAAACTTCGTCAAAAGGTGACTCAAATGGTTTTAAATGGTTATAAATATTTACAAATTTTACATAACGTAACGGAATAAATAATTGCCGATTACTAGGATTATTGCCGAAAAGGTCTATTAGCCAATCAAATTACTCTAAAATGTACACGGTTTACTTGCCGATTCATGGTTGGCTGATATTGTCACGCTGCGCAAGCTTTACAGCGACGAAGATCCCACCAAAGCAGTGAAAAGGTACGTTGGCAGCGCCAAGGTTTAAGGTTGTCATGCACCTAATGTGTATGTGTTATACGCTTATATGCTCGACTGCGCGTTACGCAGGAAAAAATCCTGCTGACGTCTGGATCGCCTCTCAACTAAGTCAAGATAGCGAAGAGCATTCATCTTCTCCATTATTACATCACTTGGACAAATTTATCACCATGAAAAAATACACATGTTTTAATTCATCATCAAAAATATATGAATTCATTAAATTAATTAATTAACCTATACATACTTGAAGTGTTGCAGTTTGGGCAATAACCTGGGTAACTCGTTTTTTCACCTCATAAATTTCCTTTCTTATAGATGATTCAGTTTGGTCAGTTTTAGAGAGCTAAAAGCTAGCAATAGTGTGGTGGAGCCGATTTCCAAATCCATGACCGAAGTCTTGGGCGGAATCCGGATACCCACTGGCCCGGACGACAAACTATCGGAGGGGGTACTCCGTCGATCCTGATCAGCATCAGAATCAGATGAATCACCATTATGGTGACTGATCTGATCCTCCCGGTCATCTGGCCGGTCTTCATGCGCGTCAGGATCTATGTTTATCTTCATCTCACCTTGTGTACCCGTTGATCGGGGGTGGTTACACTCACTTAGGTGGACTCGGTGACGAAAACGATGATCTTGATCAGGTCGGAGGGATGACCTTCTCGAGACGGGGGGTGTCCTCGGGTGGAAATCTTCACCGGAGAACGGGTTGGGGTCGATACTTAATCAGTATCTAGGCACTGATCAGGAAAGTTCGTCCGATCAGGCCAGCCAATAAGAGAGAGATATAAGAAACCAAGAAAACGCGATCAATCCACGATCTTCCACAGTAATCCACAAACGTTATCTCCACAAAACCTTTTCCAATATTAATGACGTGTTCCAAACACGTGTGCGTTGAGGGTGAGGTTCGATCACCTAAACAAACCCGTCGGGGGTCTTCCGGTAAGCCAAAATGCGTCTAAGCGCGTCTTAACCGGGAATTAGTTGAGCAAGAGGGGACTAGTCAACCCTGTGCTCCCAATGACCGCAACACGTGGCGGAGCGACTCTTTGCTTAGGGGGAAAATCAAAACCTGTTATTATATATGCAATGTCCTATACCTAGTGTACCACACACCAACTCATGCCTGATCTATACTTCGAACCTATTTACTTCGTCGCACGGTTGCATAGCACCACCTTGCCCATCCTAGCTGCACCTTCAAGCTGATCTGTACCACTTCTGTCCTGATCACGACCCGACTCCTGTAAAGATCTTCAACCCATCCCGATCTTCGATAAACGACTTGGAAACCACTTGAGATCTGCCCTTCTGACACTTGTTCACATCATATCCAGCCCGACTTGACTGAGAACTTCAACTTCTTTCGCGTCTGGACGCCGATCAGAGGCTGATCAGCCCCGATCACGATCGGCATAGTGATCAGCCGAGTGATCAGGCAGTGATCAGGGCGATCAGCCCTTGATCACCTCGGGAACTCTCTGGGTCACCATCACCACGACTTCATTCATCTGCTCAGCCAAACTTCCGACCTTTATACCCCGTCGGGGCAACCATATCACACTGATCTCGGCTGATCAGGCCTAATCGGGCCTTGTCACGTCATCCTCGGACAAATCAATCGGTCATCATCACTTATTCCACATGCCCCATTTCATTCCACATCTGATCTTCGTATCTTGAGCATAATCAGTTGGCTCGGCCGATCGGGCCGAAACTTCGTGTCATAATCCACTTCATCAACTACACGGTTCATAGATCGGCTGGATGGCTGCCCCTGACACGTCATGTCACCAATTGCTGTATTTCCAACTCGTTGTACATCCACGGGAACTCCACTTAGTAATTGTGATCATGATCATGATCGTGATCTCCACCGTTCCATCAGTGTCTGGGACTGGGCGTAATAATAGTACCTGGCTGATTCTTCACATCGCGAATACCCGTTGTCACCCACCTTTTCATCGTAAATGCGATCGGCCTTTCCCACCCATCAACCGTCTTTTTTGATGGGTGTTCCATCGTTACCAATCAACGGCCGTGTGTGGTCAACTTCATTCTCAACATTTTCTGATCGCTTTACCACAGCCGCCCCTGAGACTAACTGCAGCCGCGCAACGACTGCAGTTCGACTCATTCACTTCCAAATTTCCTCTTTGGCGATCACCATGGCTGACTCGAGCCGATCTTCTCTTCCTCCTTCGTCATCTTCGGCTGCCCGTCCGATCACTGCCTCGCCTTCCGTTTCCAGTTAGGCTGATCCAGCGACCACCCCGATCGCGACTTCGGCACCGATCACGACCAGTCTCATCCGTCCTACGACGGCCATGACTTCATATCGCCCGCCTTGGAACCTCCCCGCTCGGCCTTCTTCAGATCGCCCTGTCCGTTACTTGGAACAGCTCGCTAGTCTAGTGGAGGGATCTGGCACCACTCACGTTGGGGTCCACGGAGGCTTGCCGACTACGGTCTGAACTCCGAAGTGCAATTCCTGAGTTGGTTTCTCTATATGATACCAATTGAGCACTTAACGCTGAGTTATCCGACCGTCGGATCGTTGCCGATACCTTGGAACATGATTCTGCTGATCTGGCTAGCCAGATGGCGGCTCTTCGGCTAGATCGCGACCGACTTGACCAGGACCTGCAAGACATGACTGATCGCGTTCAGAGTTTGACGATGGAGCGTGATCAGCTATCAGCTGACCTCGCTACTCTGCGCCCCTCCAGGCCTTCGGACACCGTCGCCTCTCTACAGTCGTTGATCGGTTCGCTGACTATTACCATCCGCGATCAAGGTATGTTTATCCCATTCACTTCTTCTGCGATCTGTATATGACTTTTCATGTTTATTTCCAGATGAACGTATCGAGGCAATGAAGGGCTCGATGGTCGATATGGTGGATCACCTACAACGGCTCGATGATCACCGTCTCGACCGTGATCAGCTGCTTCGCGACAAGATCCGCACTTCCGAGGACGTAGAGCGTCGGGAAGTCGAGGTGCGCTACTCGGATGAGCAGGTCCAGATCCTGGTAAAGCAACTTTCCGATTCTCGCATCGGCCGCGCCGACATACAGAAAAGGTTGTGCGAGAGTCGGAAGGAAGCTGAGGATTGCCGGCGCGAGCTTAATCGTGCTCGGGTTAAACTTGAAACTCTAGAGCTCGATGGTCGCGCCTGGCTCCAGCATAACGCCGACTTGAGGAAC
The DNA here is from genome assembly GCA_001887855.2 of Sclerospora graminicola. NCBI lineage: Eukaryota > Oomycota > Peronosporomycetes > Peronosporales > Peronosporaceae > Sclerospora > Sclerospora graminicola. The sequence continues at coordinate 24,365 of MIQA02016558.1, forward strand.
GTTGCGGTGCAGACTATGGAGAGGTGGACCAACCCGAAAACCGATTCGGAGTCAGTCCGGACGGCTTTACAACGACTTCCTGAGCTGATCAGCTCCTTTACACCGTCTGGAACACCTCCACAGTCTCCCGAGTCTGCCCCGCCATCACCCGCGTCCTCCGTCGCTTCCTTGCCGGCCCATAGTGCTGATCAGCCCGTGATCAGCACTGCAGCGGCTTCTGCGTCTACTCCACCCCGTCTGCCAACGGCCTCGAGATCGGTCTCCTCGATCTTGAGTTCTGCGAAGCGCAAACGGACCAGCTCGTCAAGGAAGAAGATGGATCCCGCCAAGCGCTCTCGTCTTATGATTGACTCGGACGATGAGTCGACTGATCTGGACGAGAGGACGTTGTCTGTTCTGGCCCGATCGCGCAGTACTGATCGCCGCGCTCCAGTGCCGACCCTTTCAGGCGTAATTTCGCTGACCCAGGCCGTCGCTTTGCTTGAGTCCGATGACGAGGACGACGATGATCTTGAGGAGGAACAACCGGCTTCGGCTGTTCCCAACATTCCTCCACCGGTCAATAGGACAGTGATCGCCCGACCACCCAATTTCACGGGCGTTTTCATCCCGGCGAGCCGGTCGTCGATCGATCAGGGCGACTACAGCTATAATCCGAACCAAAGGTTCATGGATTTATACGTCGTCATGCAGGGCAAGCCGACTCCTGCTCACATGGCAACTCGGAAACCTTGAAGTGCTGATCAGGTATGGGATCTGACGCCTCAGGTTCTTGCTGTGAGACACAAACTCGTCTCTCGCTTGTGGTCCCGTCCGCCAGGATGGATCTTTCCGACTAGATCGCCGGCGCCCAAGGAGAAGCAGTGGCAACCACGTGTGTTGACCAGAGGTGCTATCGAGCTTCTGATCAATTCAGCACCTTGGGATGTCCTCATGACGTCTATGCCCGGGCTGGCGTTTCCCAATCTCTCCTGGTTTGTCGATCTACAAGGACGTCTGGCCCTGTATTACCAGGAACATGTTCAAGCGATATGGGAGGCGACCCACCATTTCCCGATCACGGCGACGATGCGCAAGGACGCGTGGATTGAGCATTACCATCATGCTCGCAAGCGTCGACGCACAAAAGCTGGGGCTGCCTGGGCTGCAATCTGCGACCATGTGGTCAATGGGATTCAACATGGCGAGTGCGATCTGGACGTTTTCTTGTTTCCTGCCGTGCTGCATCTACCTGTTCGTCGGGCGGGATCGCGAGGACTCAAGGCTGACGGCGGGGAGTGGTATCCCGGTTATGGACATCCAACTCCGATCGGCACGTTGCGTGATGCCCTGATCTTTACCGATCAGCAGGAGCCTTGGCAGAACCAGTTCCGATCAAGCCCCATGGATCATCCGGGGTTCACGGTTTCTCGTCTGCGCACGAAGTATGGTCCGTGATTGTCGTGACAACCAGCTTCCGTTTCGTTTTTCCTTAATCATTAATATATCACGACAGTTCTTGATAATCTTCACGTTCCATATTCACACTTCATATTCAGGTCCCACTGATTGCCTCCATCTTGTATATCGATCGTTCACATGTATGCAAATGTAGTTCTCGTGCATTATATGTATATATATATCCATTTACTCCAAACCAGCTAAACCACCTTGATCTCCACTTGTTCGACCATTACCTTTGGCTGATCTGTCACAATGTGTCAACCCAGGCTATTGAGACTCCTGGTTGCCCTCTTCGTGGGTTTGCATCACTCCAAATCGATTTCGTCTCACCCGATCACGTTCAAATTCTCTTAGTAGAGCTCCACAGTTCAGATCACGTTCATCTACCCACTCGGGATCGTCATAACCCTTCCACCGAACCAAGTAATCACGATGGGTTCGGCCAAATCGGGTCCTCTTGCCTGATCGGGTATCCAAAATCTTCTCCACTTCAAATTCGTTCTGGTCCAACGTTCTTTCCCAACTGTCTTTTGGCAAGAGAGCTTCGTCGAAGTCAAACCTTGGCTGATCATCGCATGACAGCCTGGTTTTGGGCCGATCGGGGTATTCCCGAACCAGTTTCAGCTTCGACAAATGGACGATCGGGAAAATTCCGTAATTGGTACCAGCAGTAATTAACCGGGCGGCATGATCACCGATCAGTTCGGCTATACGAAACGGTCCATGCCACAGATGTATGTGCTTACTTCCTGGGATATCCTTCTTTCACGCGATCCAAGTAAAGCCAAACCCTTGATCCCGGCTCGATATTATGTGAATCGCCCTGATCATTGTTCCGATCAGCTCTTTCTTGGATGGCCCTCCGCAATCGTTCGTTGACTTGTTCCCGCGCATGTTGGTAGTGACGCTGGAGTCCCATACGCCATCGACGAGCTTCGCGATCTCGACCTCGGGTGCATCCAACAGGGATCACCGACTCGATGGTAGATCGGGGTCCCAACCATACGCCAAGTAGAAAGGAGTATTTCCCCTGATCCGATCGAAAGAGGAATTCAACGCAAACACCAGTCTCTCTGCATATTCATCCCAATCTTGTTGAGCGGAGTCCGCGACATAGATCTTGATAGCTCTAGTTAGCGTCTGTACCATACGTTCGGCCTCACCATTCGCCTGCGGACGGTATGCCATGGTCGCGCTCTGTTTCTGGCCAATCATCTGATTGAATGATCGGAAAACTTCGGCCATGAAACCTGGTTCGCGATCATGCCTGATCACTTCACTGGCTCCAAACCGTCGAAAAACACATTCCTCGTAACTGCAAGCGACTTGTTGGGCTGTTCGGGTAGATCCCGCTTTCGCGATCACCAATTTCGTGAACAGATCAGTCCAGATCAGCAACTCGGTGTTGCCCTTGAACGATTTTGGCAGGACGGTATGTGATCCATCGCTATCACTTGGAAAGGGTAGGTCGCCTGGATATTTCCCGGTGATCTACCCCGGATGGTTGGCATACCTTTTCCAGTTTCGCAATCCGTACATGTCCCGACAAACTTTTGTATACTTCGGTATAAGCCTCTGCAATGAAAATGTTTGCGAATCCTATGATACGTTCGACCTACGCCCTGGTGGCCACCCTCTAAACTGACGTGATAATGGTGTAAGATATCAGCTTGTAAGGTCTCCGGGATCACGAGCCTTGCCGATCGGTCCAGATCTGCATCGGCCTGATCAGCTTGAACATAGTAAAACAATAGGTCATTTTCGTCGATCTCGTAGTTGGACGCGATCTTGGCACAATCTTTTGCTTCACCCTGGCTCAGCTTCTCCAGATCACCCTTTAGAAACGCCTTCAAATCAACGATCCATTTTTCCTCGTCTTGAGCCTTGAGAATTCTTTCGATCCGCATCTCCTGTACTTTTTCTTCTGTCAGGCTTTCTCGAGAGAGTGATCTGTTGGGTGGTGATCTGGTTCGTGATCTCGTCATGATCGAGATCTGGGCTGCTTCCTTTTCATCTTCCACACTAATCAGCTCAGGCAGCCTATTGATCTCCACCAGTTCCTCCAGCAATGCTTGATCAGTAACTATTGATCCGGTCTGATCACGCATGGCCATAGTGGCTAGGTGATCTGCACTCCGATTCCAATCACGTTTCACATGCAAAAGATCATGCCTTGGCCATCCACGTAAAGCTTTCATAACGCGATCGTCCAGCAACTTCAAACGCGGTGCTTTGCAATCGATCTCTCCAGTGATCTGCCGAAATACCAGGTTTGAATCTCCGCATATGATTACTCTTCCGATCTTTTTTTCTCGCAAGAGATCCAAACCTAGCAGCAGACCACGATATTCGGCCTCATTGACCGTGATACCTGGAGTATAATCTGAACCGGCCGATATAACAGTCCATTCTGGCAGTTTCCATAGCAGCACGCTATACGCCCCCACGCCTTTCTTCACACTCGCTGATCCGTCGAAACTTACAACGATCAGATCTTCCTCCGAGCCGACGATCGGTGGGGGTATAGTGATCGATTCACGTGGTTGCTTCCGAGGAGCGACCTCGATCAGGGCTTCATCGACTTCTGATCGGGGCGTGATGCTGGCTGCTAGTGTTCCAAGAATTTCTTCTTCGCCCTTGGTGCACTTAATGATCTCCAAACTCCACTGAGATAACACCGCTGCCCATCGCCCCAGTCTTCCATCTAAACCACTCGCGGATAGTAACCACGCCAGACTAGATTGCTTGGATAATACCTTAATCGATCTAGTTACCAGCATAGAGTAACAAACATCCAACACACGTAATAATGCTAGCACTTCTTTATCCACAATACCATAGTTAATTTGTTTGGTTTTAATGTTCGGCTTGTGAACGTCACCGGGCAATAAACTCCGCCGTGATCTTGGACCAGTGCGGCTGATATTGCCCATTTACTGGCATATAGGATCACCACGGGAATCTTCTCCGGATCGAAATGTTTCAGTATCGGCGTCGAGATCATCTTCGCCTTCAACATACTGAAAGCTACCATAGCTCGCTTCATATGGTCCTCTGACCCTGGATCAGTTCGATCGATCAGTGATCTAGTCTTGAGATCCGTTTCGGTAACTTCAACTTCGTGATCAGTCTCAATTGGTGATCTTCCTACCCGATCACGTTCTCGTAGCCCATGATAATCCACTTCCTTCAGTTCATATAGTATAGCGGCGTAAATTGAGAAGTCTTCGATAAATCGGCTATAATAATTCAGAGATCCGAGAAAGGATTGCATGGCCTTCAGTGATCGGGGAAAAGGTAGGTTGCTGAGGGCAGCCAGATCTTTCGGGTTTGCTTCCAAACCTTGGATTGACACGTTATGGCCGAGGTAAGCGACCTTGGGTTGACCCCAGAAACTCTTGACCACGCTGATCGATAAATTCCAGCGCTCGCAGGTGTTCAGGAGTCGTTCGACCTTATCGCATAGCATGTTCTAGGATGTTGCTGTGACCAAGATGTCATCTATGAATGATCGCCTTCCCAACACTGATCGGCCCTGATCTTGGTCTGGTTCACCTTCCGTAAACACATCATGTAGATCGGTGGCTTCACGATCGCCACTGATCTGGAAATACCCATAGAGAGCATTGTCAATCAGCCTCGGATAGATCTGTGGGGCATTCTTTAATCCAAACGGCATCCGATTCCATTCAAAAAGTCCGAAAGGTGTAACAAAAGCTGAGATCTCTCGAGCACGATCAGTCATCGAAACCACCCAGAAACCACTAGCCATATCCAGCGAACAAAACCATAAAACTTTATCCAGATCTTCTAATAAATCATTGATCAGGGGCATCGGATAGACCATCAACTTCGTGAGGCGATTCACCATTCTATAGTCGATACACAATCGAATATCGACCCCGTTCTTTTTTATCACAATCACAATCGGTGATGCCCACTGCGATGTTGAAGGTCGGATGATTTTTGTACTCAACAAGCCCTTGATCAAATCGGATAACTTTTCCCGGTATTGTGGCGCGACTTTGCGACAACGTTGAGCGATCGGTCTCGCATTTCCAACGTCTTTATCACAAACAGCTCCGTAAGCAGCTGGGGGTAGGGCGTTACCCTTCCCAATCAATAAATGGCGCCTTTTCCAGATGATCTTCTTTAGCTGATCGATCTGCTCGGGAGTGTTCACTTCGGGATCACCGACCTGTAGATCTTCCATGGTGACTTCTGGCATATTGGGCGATACTTCTGGCAAAACGGCCATCTGCTTCTCGATACCTTCAATGTACTGATCACCACCTTCATGTATACACACTTGTTCATCTACCTGATCTGCCTTTTCCTGATCGGTATCATCTTGAGTCGCCCCTTGTAAATCATCCGACTGGTGATCTACTTCGGGTTCACTTTCCTCCAAAACGACTTCGGCAGATTCATCCTCCTTTTCCATCTCATGATCGTTCCTGAACTCCTCATCGTCCTTTCCGCTTTCTGGGTCCGCTGGTTTCGGTGAGCCGGGCCTAATAATACTCAATCTTTGTGGACCTTCTTTGACCCGGCTTTCCCCTGTCGCTTCGATCGGTGGTCTCCTGATCAACAGCTTGGTCGGAACAGCATATTCCGGCTTCTCGACCATAGGTGAGGTATCTTCGTCTACCAGATCTTCGTCACTGATCAGGGCTGTGGTGGCTTGATAAGCCAGATTTTGCCATTCAATATATTTTCGTGATTCCACTGAGACATACCCAATCTGTCGAGGTACTTTCCCTTCGGGTAACCACATCCCTAGGATCATGTCTTCGTGAACGATTAGCGACTGTTCAGATATGTTAGTAATCCTGATGTAACTTGATCTGCAGACGCCCTTTACGAACGTCGGTGCCCATCGTTCACCACGGGTTAGCCACAATTTCTGCTGCCGATCACTCGGCCGAATCATCACGTCGACTGATCGGGCTACCTCGATGTTTTCATACTGACCCATTTTTAGCATCCGCATATGAGTACTATATAAAGGACGTCGGCCGGATAACTGAATCTGCACCTCATCCGGCAGAGTCAGGGTTCCATGAGACAGGTCGAGCCGTACACCGGCTGGTACCATGAAATCCATTCCTAATATCGCGTCTTGACCGGCTAACCGCCCATTCCAGGCGTTAAAATAGTAGACAAGGGAGCCTGCCAGAGTTATTTTTACACGTGATCGCCCTTCAGTCATATACGAACTTTCGCCGATCCCAACACATTCTTGCCTCTATGTACTGTCTATACGACATCCCACCTTACGATCAAAGGCGGAGTCAATAATCGAGACTTCTGCTCCAGAGTCAAATAGAATAGTGGCTTTTTCATTGCTGATCTTTCCATTAGCTTTTCCTTGTTTGAACCACTTGTCGGGAGAGTGATACTTCCAGTATCCTCGGGATTCACCGGGCAGTAGATCCAACTCCATGATCACGTCCGATCGGGAATATTCATCCACTCTAAGACTGTGGATCGGACATCGATCGATGCAATTTGAATTAGAACATGTATTGTCGGTTATCTTCTTTTCCTCAAACTTATCTCCGCTACCGACATATGCATAAATGCAGAACGTAGATCGCTCGGCTCGAGCCAGATTCCAACCTGGCAAGCGATCTAGTTTAACATTTTCTCGACATCTGGTGGGAGCATGCCAGAATCTTTAGTCGGCACTTACCACTTGCGCATCTGATTGAAAAATTCTTCAATAGGGCAAGCACCGGCATCGTGAACCTTCCCACAGGTCTAACACGCAAAAAAACAATGATCCGAGGGGTGACCTTTACGATCAAATTTTCCACATGAGATTATCTTCCTGCAATCACGATCTCCATGCTTAGTCGACCCACAATGCCACATTTCTTACGAGATCGGTCCTGATCAGGTTGAATACCACCAGGTTTCCGTCCATCCGTGCCATTAGCCGATGATCTCGGGCGATACACTGGCTCCGTCATAAAGATATGACGATACTAAAATGCCGATCAAAGATCCGCGACACTCGAATATGGCTCGCGAACATGTAGAACACTTTATCGGCACTTTGGACTATCGCGACTTGGCTGATCAGTTAACCCTGCTCCGTATAAGCAATGCGGAAGAATTGGAACTAAACCTGAGAACGCTGCAGCGGGCCGAAAGTCGACAACCCAAGGTCGAGGTAGGATCGAACCGGTACCGGTCGAAACCACACCCGGACCAGGGAAGATACCAGCGGCACGCCCAACCAGGGCGATTCGGATGATTACGAAGGAATCGGACAGTTCCAGTTCGGAAGAAGAAAGTGGCCAATCAAGTTTAGGCTCGGACGAGGAGCAGTATCGTCAAATCTTTACGACAGAATCGGTATTCCGTCCGAGATCATCGATTAATGGCATGGATGGACGAAAATTCGGTGGGGCCCAACCTGATCAGGACCGACCTCGCAAGAAATGCGTGCATTGTGGGTCGACTAAGCATGGAGATCGTGATTGCAGGAAGATAATCTCATGTGGAAAATTTGATCGTAAAGGTCACCCCTCGGATCATTGTTTTTTTGCGTGTAAGACCTGTGGGAAGGTTCACGATGCCGGTGCTTGCCCTATTGAAGAATTTTTCAATCAGATGCGCAAGTGGTAAGTGCCGACTAAAGATTCTGGCATGCTCCCACCAGATGTCGAGAAAATGTTAAACTAGATCGCTTGCCAGGTTGGAATCTGGCTCGAGCCGAGCGATCTACGTTCTGCATTTATGCATATGTCGGTAGCGGAGATAAGTTTGAGGAAAAGAAGATAACCGACAATACATGTTCTAATTCAAATTGCATCGATCGATGTCCGATCCACAGTCTTAGAGTGGATGAATATTCCCGATCGGACGTGATCATGGAGTTGGATCTACTGCCCGGTGAATCCCGAGGATACTGGAAGTATCACTCTCCCGACAAGTGGTTCAAACAAGGAAAAGCTAATGGAAAGATCAGCAATGAAAAAGCCACTATTCTATTTGACTCTGGAGCAGAAGTCTCGATTATTGACTCCGCCTTTGATCGTAAGGTGGGATGTCGTATAGACAGTACATAGAGGCAAGAATGTGTTGGGATCGGCGAAAGTTCGTATATGACTGAAGGGCGATCACGTGTAAAAATAACTCTGGCAGGCTCCCTTGTCTACTATTTTAACGCCTGGAATGGGCGGTTAGCCGGTCAAGACGCGATATTAGGAATGGATTTCATGGTACCAGCCGGTGTACGGCTCGACCTGTCTCATGGAACCCTGACTCTGCCGGATGAGGTGCAGATTCAGTTATCCGGCCGACGTCCTTTATATAGTACTCATATGCGGATGCTAAAAATGGGTCAGTATGAAAACATCGAGGTAGCCCGATCAGTCGACGTGATGATTCGGCCGAGTGATCGGCAGCAGAAATTGTGGCTAACCCGTGGTGAACGATGGGTACCGACGTTCGTAAAGGGCGTCTGCAGATCAAGTTACATCAGGATTACTAACATATCTGAACAGTCGCTAATCGTTCACGAAGACATGATCCTAGGGATGTGGTTACCCGAAGGGAAAGTACCTCGACAGATTGGGTATGTCTCAGTGGAATCACGAAAATATATTGAATGGCAAAATCTGGCTTATCAAGCCACCACAGCCCTGATCAGTGACGAAGATCTGGTAGACGAAGATACCTCACCTATGGTCGAGAAGCCGGAATATGCTGTTCCGACCAAGCTGTTGATCAGAAGACCGTCGGTCGAAGCGACAGGGGAAAGCCGGGTCAAAAAAGGTCCACAGGTTTTGAGTATTAATAGACCCGGCTCACCGAAAGCAGAGGTCCAGACAGCGAAATTGATGGTGACAAGTTCAGAAACGATCTTGAGGAGAAAAAGGAGAATGAACCTGCCGAAGTCGTTAAGGACGAAGGTGAACCCGAAGTAGATCACCAGTCGGATGACTCACAAGGGGCAACTCAAGATAATGCCAACCCGGAGGAAGTAGATCCGGTAGTTGAAGAAGTGTGTATACATGAAGGTGGTTATCAATACATTGAAGGTATCGAGAAGCAGATGGCAGTTTTGCCGGAAGTATCATCCAAAATACCAGTGGGCACCCTGGAGGATCTACAAGTCGGTGATCCCGAAGTGAACACTCCCGAGCAGATCGATCAACTAAAGAAGATCACCTGGAAAAGGCGCCATTTATTGATTGGGAAGGGTAATGCCCAACCAGATGGAGCATCCAAGTCGTCACGACCAAGGTGAAAGAAGCGACCGATTCAGCCGGCCGGATGCCGGATCGGATCATGACTCGGATGGACGGAGTACCCCCTCCGACAGTCAGTCATCTGGGCCCCCCGTGGGTGTTCGCATCTCAGGAAGAATTTCTGAGTGAGACTACACCACAATTCCGTTCGAAGACAATAACCAGGCCAGAGTAGATCGCCTAGACAATACTTTGATCGATCTGGCCACCAGCATAGAATACCAGACATTCAATATGCGTAATAGTGCCAACACTTCTGTATCTACTATGCCGTAATTGACCTCATTTGGCTTCAACGTCCAGCTTGTAAACGTCACTTGACGATATACTCCGTCGTGATCTTGGACCACTGCGGCTGATATTGCCCATTTACTGGCGTATAAAATCACCACGGGGATCTTTTCCGGATCAAAGTGTTTCAGTACCGGAGTCGAAATCGTCTTCGCCTTCAACATACTGAAAGCTACCATAGTTTGTTCCATATGACCTTCTGACCCTGGCACAGCTCGATCGATCAGCGATCCAGTCTTGAGATCCGATTCGACTAGTCTCGTCCAGGGGTTTTCCCACCTGATCACGCTCTCGTAGTCTATGATAATCCACCTTCTTCAACTCGTATAATATAGCAGCATATATCGAGAAGTCGATAAACCGGCTCAAAGAAATCAGAGATCGGAGAAAAGACTGCATAGCTTTCAGTGATCGGGGAAAAGGAAGGTTACTGAGGGCACCCAAGTTTCTCGGGTTTGCTTCCAAGCCATGAATCGACACATTATGGCCAAGGTAAGCCATCTTGGGTTGGCCCCAGAAGCTCTTGACTACACTGATCAATAGGTTCCAACGTTCAATAGTGTCAAGGAGTCGTTCGACCTTATCACATAGCATATCCCATGATGTTGCCGTAACCAAGATATCGTCTATATATGATTGCCTTCCCAAAACTGATCGTCTCTGATCTTGGTCCGGTTCACCCTCCGTAAACACATCATGTAATTCGGTGCTTTTCAATCGGCACTGATCTGGACATATCCATAGATAGCGTTGCCAATCAATCTCTGATAGATCTGTGGAGCGTTCTTCAGACGAACGGCATCCGGTTCCATTCGAAAAGGCCGAAAGGTGTAACGAAAGCCGAAATCTCTCGAGCACGATCAGTCATTGAAACCACCCAAAAACCACTAGCCATGTCTAGCGAACAGAACCATAAAACTTTGTCCAGATCTTCCAGTAAATCATTGATCAGGGGCATCGGATAGACCATCAACTTCGTGAGGCGATTCACCATTCTATAGTCGATACACAATCGAATATCGACCCCGTTCTTTTTTATCACAATCACAATCGGTGATGCCCACTGCGATGTTGAACGTCGGATGATTTTTGTACTCAACAAGCCCTTGATCAAATCGAATAACTTTTCCCGGTATTGTGGCGCGACTTTGCGACAACGTTAAGCGATTGGTCTCGCATTTCCAACGTCTATATCACAAACAGCTCCGTGAGCAGCGGGGGGGGGGGTTAAAAGCTCACCTTGTGTATCCGTCAGTACTGGCGGTTGCGCTCTCTTGGTGGACCCTAGGGCGAAAAGTGTAAAGTCCGTCGAATAAGGGGATGAGGGTTAGGACTAGGGGTAGCTCCTGGGCGGAAATCGTCACCGGGGAGCTCAACTGGCAATATACTTGAACTTTGTATACTGCACGGCTGGACCGAGAATAATCGATCGGCCAGCCAAACCAATGATAATGAAGGGTAAATCCAAACATGTACGTAAAGGGGAATCCAAATATAACTCCACAATCTTCCACAGAAGGCCAAAATGTTACCACTTCCCAATACTTAATATACCGTGTTCATAACACGGGCGACTTGAGGTGAGTATACGAAACGCCGCGACCCGGTCAGGGGACTTCCGGTGGGTTACCTTAACCTTCCCTGGGCAAACCAATAGCAGCAAGAGGGGACCTTGTTATCCCTCCGCTGTGAACCAATAAAAGCGACTTGTGTCTAAGAAAGCGAAACGTATACTGATTTATTTATCCCTATATCCAATACTCCCTTTCGTGTAACCTACCCCAAATAGTCCGGCTGGACAGTCATGTGTCTTACCCAAAGTAGCCCGGTTACCAGCCCGACCGGTACACCAACCCCAGATGGTACCAGCCCGGCCGGTACAACAACCCCAGATGGTACCAACCCGGCCGGTACACCCAACCCAAATGGTACCAGCCCGGCCGGTACATCGAGCCCAGCCGGATCGGCCGGATGGCTATCCATCTAAGGTCACTGGTCGCTGGCGTTAGCACTTCCTTGGCAGCTCCACGTCCGATCCGGGTGCCTCCTTCTTCCTCTAGAACACTCACCCTCCTTCAGGCCCCTTCGCTCATACGTTCCGACCAATCCGTCTTTCGGCCATCCGCCATCCGAGGTCGTCCTGTCCGCCTAGTCCGCTAGCCGAACTATCCACGTCTTCAGTCGCACTCATCCGGCCTGATTCCAGGCCTGGCGCCGTCCGGCCACTGGTAGATACCTCCGGCGACCCTCAGACCACGTCCCTTGTCGGCCGGTCCGGGCATCCAGCTAAGGGCGGCATTTCCACCAATCAGGTGGGGGCGTCCACTCTCATTAGTCCGTTAATTTCTGGGTCACTTCACCACAGCCGCCCCTGAGCCTTGTCGCAGCCGCACAACGGTTGAGGCACGAGCTCACTACATCTCTCACACTTCGATTTTCCGCTGTTCCTATGTCCGACCACGAAATCACCAACACTGATCCACTGTCGGGACACTCCCCGACAGCTACGCAGCTATCCGTAGGATGCCCAGGTGCCCGCCCTGCTGGCCTAGAGCGTTGCCTAAGGCAGCCCGACGTGGCTACCCTGTAAGCTCAAAACGCTGCTCTGACCGCTCAAGTAGCTAGCCTGGAGAAGACTAACACCGAGTTGTCTCTGACCACACGGCTGGCAGATCAGCAGGCAGATGAAGCCCGGGTCCGGGAGGTACTGGCTAACCTCCAATCCCAGAGCCGCATCAGCCGACTGGAAAGTGAGAAGACTGATCTTCTTAAGGAGAGGGACTACTTCAAACAGCGGTCAGACTCGCTGCGCATCCTGAACCAAAAGGCCACTGCGCCTTGAAAATCCAAAGTAAGTGCATCCTCACTTGTTTGGAACCATCTCCCATCCCACTCACTCTGTATGCGTTCTCAGAACAGAATGTCATCTGCTATCGCGTCTTGATGATCTCACGCCGCGCGCGAGGTGACGGCGCACTACGAGAGGTACATCCTCCTCTCACGGAAATTGGAGTGTTCGCAGGTAAAGTTGGGCAATCTGGAATATCGCCGGATCCGGCTCGCAAAGAAACTGGAGAAACATAGAAAAAAGGTGTACCGGCGGCCTCTGCATCGCCTGAGCTTCAGCGTCAAATCCGAGAGCTTGAAGCCGAGTACGCCGAGACCCAATCGGACGTGGATAGAGCCCGGGAGGTGTTTTCCAAGCTTGCGCAGGATCGCACGAACTGTTTATCCACCATAAAGGAAGGTCGAGATCGTCTGATCGCGTCGGGTACCCGGGTGGAACGTCTAATGAAGGGCCCTGCCCCCGTCCGGGAGGCTATTAGACACTTCCTCGACTTAGCTTGTCCGCGGGGTCTCCATCCGACCACTCCTGCTCCCCCACCTCTCCCGTTGGCTGCTGGTTCTGCTGCGGGCGCCCAAACATCCGGAGCAGAGGCGTCCGCCCCAGCATTGGTAACCGTTAACACGGGAGGGGCTCCTCGTGTCCGGATTAGGGATACTTCCCGAAGCCTTAACCCGCCACCGGTGCCAGCAGGCGAGTCGGCGGCTTTTCCACCGTTCTCCGAGGATCCTCCGGTATACGAAAAAAAACGTTGGTCCAGCCGAGTTGCGTCGCTCCATTCCCCCGTGGCAACCAAACGGCTTAAACAGTCTGCCGCGCCGGCGAGCGCGGCCAAAGTTCGTGGAGACAATGGACCGGGTCCTAACCCCACTTCGATTCCAGCTCCGTCCGGTTCACTGGCCTTCGGGAAATCTCCCCATCGTTCTCGCGCTACAAGATCTTCATCTAGAGCTTCGTCTGATTTGGCTCTCCTCAGTGTCTCCCCTCACGACCCTCAAGGCCCATCCACCGCCTCTCCCGATGGGGAGGGGGCGCCCGACCTGCCGGACATAGACGGTGATGAGGCCGCCGCCGAGGGCTACGAGGGGTCACCTTCACCGGACGTCTTCGCGTTTGACGAGAACGAGTCTAAGGAGTCTCCCTATGAATCCCCCTCGTCTTGGATATCCCGCCGGAAAGTCATGACGGCTTCCGAGCTGACTGCGGCTCTCCCTTAGTCCAAGGCGCAATTGGGGGGATGCGTATCAAAGCCTCACTGGCGCCTTCGTCGCCCGGGCTTTGTCTCGCCCGCCGTTGTGGATATTTCCACCAGCACCCGCAACGCCTAAGGACACTGATTGGATTCCTGAGCTTGTGGCGATCGGACCGCTGAACGCGATCTTGTCTCGCAAACCCTGGGCCGTACTGGCGACGGACATGCCAGGAATGGGCCTACCCCATGTCGGCTGGTTCGCGGATTTTCGTGAGGTTTGTAAGGGGTATCTCTCCCGGCATGGGCAAGCCATCTGGGAGTCTACCCATCATCCCTTCATCTCTGCTGCCTGGAACTATGCGTGTTCTCTGGCTCGATCATTATTCTGATCGGCGCGGTCCTTGATTGCCTGTCGGAAGCGTTCGTTTACCTGTTCCCGCGCCCAGTGAATAGTGACGTTGCACTCCCATCCTCCAGCGACGGGCGTCTCTGTCCCGGCTTCTGGTGCACCCTATTGGTATGGCGGCTTCCAAAGTGGATCGGGATCCCAATCATAAGTAAATAAAAAGGGGTGTCGCCCCTTACCCGATCGTACGACGAATTGATGGCGAAAACCAGCCTCTCCGCGTATTCGCACTGATCCGCCTCCATCACATACGTCTTGAGGGCTCTGGTCAGAGTCTGGACCATCCTTTCGGGCTTCCCGTTCGCTAAGCCATAGTTGCGCTCTATTTCTGTCCCAGGATCTTGTTGAAGGCTCGGAATACGTCCGCCATAAATCCGGGCTCCCAATCATGCCTGATGACCTCGCTCGCCCCGAAACGCCTGAACACACATTCCTCGTAAATTTGCGCAACCTGTTGAGCGGTACGTGTAGAACTGGCCTTTGCTATGACCAACCCGGTAAACAAATCCGTCCAGATCAGCAGCTCTGTGTACCCATTTCGAGATTTGGGTAATGACGGGATATGATCCATCGCAATGACTTGAAAAGGATAGGTAGCCTGTATATTTCCAGGCGACCACCCTCTAATGGTCGGCCGGCCCTTCCCTGTTTCACAATCCGGGCAACTTCCCTTAAAAGCTTGTACGCTGCTGGAGAGGCCCCGCCAGTGAAAATGCCCTTAATTTTAGGATATGTCCGGCCGATGCCCTGATGTCCTCCTTCTAGGCTCACGTGATAGTGATGGAGGATATCCGGTTGTAGGGTACCAGCCGAGCGGATTTATCCCTCTCAATCTCCGGCTGGTCAGCGTCTCGGTAGAAAAACAGTAACCCGTTTTCATCCACTTCGTAATCCGGGGCTAGTTTAAAGCATTCTTTAGCTTGTTCGGCGGTCAGTTTATCCACTTCCCCTTTAAGGTATGCCTTGAGATCAACTATCCACTCCTCTGCATCCTGCGCTTGGAGAATCCGCTCTGCTCGTAACTGTTGCACTATCCCTTCGCTCTTTGCTTCCGAAGATGGTGAGCCAGCGGCTGAAGAACGGCGTTTTTGCGACCGGGTGACGGCGCTCACCTGGATTACCTCCTCCGTGTTGGCCGGATGGATAAGTTTGAGCAGCCGATTGATCTCTGACAGATCCGATAATAGACTTGGATCGGAAATCGTTACACCGACTTGATCACGCATGGCTAGCGTAGCCAAGTGATCTGCACTCTTGTTCCAGTCCCGTTTAACATGTAACACTTCATGCCCAGGCCATTTCAGCAGGGCGGACATAACCCGATCGTTCAACAGTCTCAGCCGGGGCGCCTTGCAATCTATCTCTCCTGTGATTTGCCGGATCACCAGATTGGAATCACCACATATGATGATCCGCCCCTGTGTCCAGCCAGCCAGCAGATCTAGGCAAAGTAAAAGTCCTCTGTACTCCGCTTCGTTCACAGTTATGCCAGGCGTGAAATCCGAGGCGGCCGTGACCACTTTCCATTCGGGCAACTTCCACACAATAGCACTATAGGCCCCGACTCCCTTCTTTACACTCGCCGACCCGTCAAAACTCAAAACCATTAGCTCCTCCGTGGGTCCCACCGTTGGCGGCGGTAATATGATGGATTGTCGAGGCTGCTTCCGAGGCGCTATAGCTATCAGTGCTTCCTCCACTTCTGCCCTTGGGGTAATGCTGGCCGCCAGCGTGCCCAGTATCTCCTCTTCTCCCTTAGTACACTTGATTACTTCGAGGGACCACTGAGACAGCAGAGCCGCCCATCTACCCAGCCGGCCGTCAATTCCATTCGCCGTCAGGAGCCATGAAAGGGTCGACCGTCTAGATAGTACCTTGATAGGCCGAGACACCAGCATAGTATAACACACATCCAGGATCCGCAATAAGGTCAAACCTTCTTTATCCACTAATCCGTTGTTAACTTCATTAGCCTTCAGGGTCCGGCTGGTGAATGTCACAGGACAGTACACTCCATGATGATCTTGAACAAGGGCAGCTGAGATGGCCCATTTGTTAGCGTAGATGATGACCACAGGGACCTTATTAACATCGAAATGCTTCAGGACCGGTGTAGTCGCCATCTTCGCCTTCAACATACCAAAGGCTACCATCGCTCGGGTCATGTGGTCGTCCGGGCCGGCCGCGCGGGAATTCGGCGGCCGGCTGCCTATCGGGGCAGACAAGGGTGTCGTCTCATTGGCCGAAAAAGTTGACAAGGGCGGCATCCCATTGGCTAATATTGCTGGCCCGGCTCGTACTTCCACTTGCCTATGCTGCTCTCTCAGCTTGTGGTTATCCATCTCCCGTAATTCATACAAAACCGCCGCATAGACCGCGAAATACTCAATTAACCGACTGTAGTAATCCAGGCTGCCCAAAAAGGATTGCATAGCCTTTAGAGACCGCGGGAAAGGTAGAGTACTCAAGGACTCCAAATCCTTCGGATTAGCTTCCAATCCGGCGATCGAAACCTGATGACCCAAATAGGTCACCTTAGTCTTTCCCCAGAAACTCTTAACCACACTAATCGAACGATTCCACTTTTCACACGTAATCATCAACTTTTCACTTTGTCACACAGTAAATCCGTGATAGTAGCCGTCACAAGAATGTCGTCAATGTAAGACCGCCGCCCCAAAACTGAAGGTTTTAGGTCGGGGTCCGGGTCACCTTCGGTGAACACGTCACCCACCAGAGCCGGATCTTGATCCGCCTTGATCTTGAAGTGTCCATACAGTGCGTTATCTATCAGCCGTTGATAAATCTGCGGAGCATTCTTCAGGCCGAACGGCATCCAGTTCCACTCGAACAACCCGAAGGGCGTCACGAACGCAGATATCTCCCGTGCACGATCGGTCATAGAGACCACTGGCCATGTCCAATGAGCAATACCACAAAACTTTATCCAATTCCTCCAACAAATCGTTTATCAACGGCATAGGGTAAACCATCAGCTTAGTTAGCCGGTTCACCAGCTGGTAGTCAATACACAGCCTTATATCCACCCCATTCTTCTCGATAATGATTACAATGAGCGAAGCCCATGGCGAGGTGGACGGCTGAATTATCTTGGTGGCCAGCAATCCGTTGAAAGGTTCTGACAGCTTTTCCCGATATTGGGGGGCGACTCTTCGGCATCTTTGTGCAACCGGCTTGGCGTCTCCCACATCAATGTCACATACCGCCCCATGGGCGGCCGGAGGAAGTGCGTTTCCTGGTCCGATCAGCAGATGCTTTCGTTTCCATATGATATCCTTCAGCCTGCTGATCTCTTCCGGGGTGTTCACATCCGGGTCTCCCACATGCAGATCGTCAATAGTAACCGCTGGGGGGCAGAGGGTTACCTCAGGTAGCACCGCCATCTGATCCTCCATGCCTCCAACATATAGCTCGCCCCCTTCATGAATGCAGACTTGGTCAGCTTCGACTAATTCGGGATCCTGATCGGCCGGCTGGGTCGATCCGCCTTCGGCTATTTCCGAATTCTGATCGGCCGACTGGGTCAACCGCCATCATCTCGGTCATCAAACCATCCGGCATCGGGGGTGACCGCACATGTAACTCTGCCTTGTCCTTTCTCCCGATTCCGTCGTTCGTCCGTCTTCATCGGGGTGGGCAAAACCAGTTCAGCGATCGGGGCATAGTCTCGGCCAATACGTTCAGCCGGATCCGGCGACGGCCGGCTCCGCGTCAATATCTTAGAAGGGGTCCGGTACTCGGGTTTAGCCACCATTGGCGTCTGGTCCTCTTCCAATTCTTCCTCTTCGCTGACCAAATCGGTGGTTGCCTGAAAGGCCAGGTTTTGCCACTCGATATAGCGTCTTGAGCCAATAGTGACATAGCCCGGCCGGCGGGGCACCTTGTCCTCGGCCAGCCACATTCCAATGATCACGTCTTCATGCAAGGTGAGGGGCCTTTCCGAGATGTTGGTCACGCTTATAGAGTTGAGATGACCATCCCCTTTGACAAACGAGGGTACCCAGCACTCGCCCCTTGTCAGCCATAACTTACGCCGCCTGTCGTGTGGTCGTACCATTACTTCCACCGCTTTTCCCACTGGCACCGTTACAAACTGACCTAACTTGAGGAACTGGACGTGGGCACCATATAAGGGCCGCCGGCCGGCCAGCTGGATCTGTACCTCATCCGGCAACGTCAATGTTCCATGCGATAAATCCAATCGTATGCCGGCTGGGACCATAAAGTCCATACCCAGAATTGCATCCTGCCCAGCCAGCTTGCGTACCCAGGCGGTAAAGTAATACACCAAAGACCCAGCCAACGTAATCTTAACTCTTGTCCTTCCTTGGGTCATATATGAACTTTCTCCAATGCCGATACACTCCTGCCGCTTCGCCTCGTCTATTTCACACCCCACTTTACGAGCAAAGGTGGTGTCCACGATAGACACTTCCGCGCCAGAGTCGAACAGCATGGTAGCCTTCTGGTTATTGATTTTGCCATCCGCCTTGGCCTGCTTGAACCATTTATCCGGCGAATGATATTTCCAATAACCTCGCGACTCGCCGGGTAACAGGTTCAATTCCATACGCACTTCAGACCGGGAATACTCATCCGTCCGTATACTGCTCACCAGGAAGGGGTCAGCCGTGCTGCCCGGGGACCGGATGACGTAATCGTCAAACTTACATGTATTGTCGGTTACGCTTTGCTTTGCTTCTTGATTATCCTCCTTGCCGACATATGCATAGATACTAACACTAGACCGCTCGGCTCGAACCAGATTCCAACCTGGCGAGCGATCTAGTTTAACATCTTTTCCACCCCTGGTGGCAACATTTCAGCATGCTTGGTCGGGACGTACCACTTCTTCATCTGGTAGTAAAATTCTTCAATGGGGCACAGTCCCGCCTCGTGCACCTCTCCGCTAGTCTTGCAGGTAAAACAAGCAGTGTTCCGCCGGATGTCCTTTCCTTTCGCACTTCTTGCAGGTCAGCTGCTTCCAACAATTCCAGTCGTCATGCTTGATGGACTCACAGTGGGTACATATGCGTCTGGGGTAATCCTGGTCAGTTCGAGCCGGAAAACCCTTCGGCTGACTGGACCCAGCTGGCAGCCTGGATGGCTGACTGGCTTCTGCCGAGAAAAGGTACCGGTACTGCTCCTCTTCGGACTCGCCGCCAGATCGCTGATACTCCTCTTCCGAGCTGGTCGCGTCTGACTCTCGGGCAACCATGCGGACGGCTCGGGCCATCCTGGTAGATGGCGGCCGGCCTACTTGATCCGCGTTAAAACGGGACTTGAACCGGCCGGTTCCAACTGCCGCCTTGAGGCCTCGCTTCTTCGCTCTTTGTTAGGTGCGCAGCGTCAATTCCAGCTCCGTGGTGTTCTTCAATCGCAGTAACGCCAGCTGGTCCGCCAGCTCCCGATCGTCCAACGTGCCGATAAAATGTTCCACATGTTCACGAGCGGCTTCCGACCGGCTGGCATCTTCTTTAACCGGGATATTCGCCCTCATGCCAGCGACATTTAAGCGATGGAGATACTCCAGGGGGTCTCATCCTCCCGCTTCTTGGTGTGGAAATATTGACGCGCCGCCGACGTTCCAGATCCACAGTATTGTTCTTCGAGCGCGTCGGCCAATCCTTTCCACTTAACTAGGACTTCCCGTCTGAGCTGTTGGATCCAGTTTTTTGCCGGACCTTTCATCAAATCTCCGAAGATCAGGCACTTCTCATAGTCCGACGTCCGGTCTCTGGGAAATGCCGACTTCGTCTTGCTCAGCAATCCTCGGGCTTGGTCCTTGTCCGTGTCTCGTCTAGTGAAATCTTTTAGCTCGGACGTGGCAGACATTTGCACCCTCGTAATCGCTCCTGAGTCCGAATCAAACGCTTGGGCCGTGGCCATGTTGGCTCGACAAGCCATCCCCAGGTCCAGGTCATCCGGATCGTAGTGATACTTGACCGACTTGACGGATTCCATATCCACGCCGCTAAGAGACAGCTTCCTATTTGTTGGCCGCCGTCCGGGTCGGCGACCTGTCTGGCGGCTCGGCGGGGCGGCATGGGGTTCACTCTGCTTGGACTGCACCGACTCCATGTCTTCGTCACTCGGCTCCCTCGCATAGTACTGGACTGGCTCGGACGCCTGACTCCCACGACGAGCCGGCTGGTCCGGTGACTTCGGACTGCCGCGGCTGGCACTCAGCCGACGCTGCTCTTCCAAGTATCGTTCCATCATCGCCGAAAACATGTTATGCAGGTGATCCGGCACTTGAAGGCTCTCCTGGGGGTCGGCTTGAGGGGCGACTTGGGGGGCGGCCGGGCTGCCAGATCGACATTCCTTTTTGATCCGCCCATCCGCGTCTTCCTCCTTCGGCTCTGGATCCGCCGTCGCCGTCCGAGCCTGTACGCTATACTGACTGGCTTTCTTCCGCTCGGGCGTATCCGGATCCTCACGTCCTCCAAGTCTCATGGCCGTCGCCACACGCGCTGCTCCCCTTGGGCCAAGCGTCATACGGGTGATACCCACCGATGAGTCGGATGAGTCCGCTTCCGAAGGGGCAGACTCGTACTGAGAAGAACCCGAGTGTATCCCGGCCGGTCTGCTTGCTGCCGGCGGCGTGGACGGCGCCACTCCAGTCGTGGCTGTCATCTTCTTCGACGGCGGCGAACAGCCCACTAGCGGTACCAAGCGGTCGTGCAGTGCGCTGGATGCCTCCTTCAACTTGTCCACCTTCAGATCAAACAGCTCGTTCGGATCGAACACGCCGGTGTTAATGCCGGCTTGTTTGAGTTGATCGAATAGTCCTCTAATAAGGGACACGTGGCCGTCTGAGAGAGTTGGGGGAGAGACGGGACCTTTCAATCCGCCTAGGATCTTCGGCCGTGTTATCTTCAGCACCTTATCCGTCCGCAAGAACTGCCCCAACTCGTGAAGATGGAAAGCACGCTCCAGGTCTGTATCCGTTGATAGGCCGTCCAGCTTTTCTTCTTCTTCTTCGAAACGCGGCCTATCTTTGCGGGTTGGATAATCCGATTCCTGCCAATCCGGTCTCTTTAGGGGTAGGTGGCCCGGATCGTGACTTGGTCCCGATCTGGCCGGCTTCCCACTCCGGTCGTATCCGACTTCCGATTCTTCTTTCTTAATTTTTTCTTCTTTTATATCCATAATATGCATTTGTTTGTTAGGATCATGGTCGAAACCATGATCCTTCCTCGGACTATGGCGACTTGCACCATAATCCGATCCGGCTCCAGCCGGGGTATAGCGGCCGGCACTACAGTGAGTAGTACCGTAATCCGGCACAGTACCGTAATCCGCCCCCGGCGGAGCCTCTAGGGGAGTAACTTCTTCTTTAATGTCAACCTCGAACTCCCCCAATCCGAGGCGACCATCGCATCCTTCCATCTTCAGCAGCATTGGGGGCGATATGCCTTCCCCCAATGCACCCGACACAACATCGTCAACAAATTTGACAGGTTTAGGTCTTTCGCCCGCTAGGGACTCGCGGTGATATCCAGGGTCACCAAGAGATCCGGGCACGCGCACCATTGTGGTGTAGTCGCTCTCAGAAATTCTTCCTGAGATACGAACACCCACGGGGGCCCCAGACGACTGACTGTCGGAGGGGGTACTCCGTCCATCCGAGTCATGATCCGATCCGGCATCCGGCCGGCTGGATCGGTCACTTCCATCCGCTTGATCGTGACGACTCGGATGTTCCATGTTGAAAGCTCACCTTGTGTATCCGTCAGTACTGGCGGTTGCGCTCTCTTGATGGACCCTAGGGCGAAAAGTGTAAAGTCCGTCGAATAAGGGGATAAGGGTTAGGACTAGGGGTAGCTCCTGGGCGGAAATCGTCACCGGGGAGCTCCACTGGCAATATACTTGAACTTTGTATACTGCACGGCTGGACCGAGAATAATCAATCGGCCAGCCAAAAAAAACCAATGATAATGAAGGGAAGGCCAAAATGTTACCACTTCCCAATACTTAATATACCGTGTTCATAACACGGGCGACTTGAGGTGAGTATACGAAACGCCGCGACCCGGTCAGGGGACTTCCGGTGGGTTACCTTAACCTTCCCTGGGCAAACCAATAGCAGCAAGAGGGGACCTTGTTATCCCTCCGCTGTGAACCAATAAAAGCGACTTGTGTCTAAGAAAGCGAAACGTATACTGATTTATTTATCCCTATATCCAATACTCCCTTTCGTGTAACCTACCCCAAATAGTCCGGCTGGACAGTCATGTGTCTTACCCAAAGTAGCCCGGTTACCAGCCCGACCGGTACACCAACCCCAGATGGTACCAGCCCGGCCGGTACAACAACCCCAGATGGTACCAACCCGGCCGGTACACCCAACCCAAATGGTACCAGCCCGGCCGGTACATCGAGCCCAGCCGGATCGGCCGGATGGCTATCCATCTAAGGTCACTGGTCGCTGGCGTTAGCACTTCCTTGGCAGCTCCACGTCCGATCCGGGTGCCTCCTTCTTCCTCTAGAACACTCACCCTCCTTCAGGCCCCTTCGATCATACGTTCCGACCAATCCGTCTCTCGGCCGTCCGCCATCCGAGGTCGTCCTGCCCGCCTAGTCCGCTAGCCGAACTATCCACGTCTTCAGTCGCACTCATCCGGCCTGATTCGAGGCCTGGCGCCGTCCGGCCGCTGGTAGATACCTCCGGCGACCCTCAGACCACGTCCCTTGTCGGCCGGTCCGGGCATCCAGCTAAGGGCGGCATTTCCACCAATCAGGTGGGGGCGTCCACTCTCATTAGTCCGTTAATTTCTGGATCACTTCACCACAGAATAGACGGAAGACTGTGGCGATGGGCAGCGCTGTTATCTGAGTGAACCTTGGAGATCATCAAATGCACCAAGCGTGAAGAAGAAATTCTCGGTACGCTAGCAGCCAGTATCACATCCCGATCAGAAGTCGATGAAGCGCTGATCGAGGTCGCTCCCCGGAAGCAACCGCGAGAATCAATCATTATACCCCCACCGGTCGTCGGCTCGGATGAAGACTTGATTGTCGTAAGTTTCGACGGATCAGCGAGCGTAAAGAAAGGCGTAGGGGCGTATAGCGCGTTGTTAAGGAAATTGCCGGAATTGACTGTCATATCTGCTGGTTCAGATTATACCCCGGGCATCACAGTCAATGAAGCCAAATATCGTGGTCTGCTGCTAGGTTTGGATCTCCTTCGAGAACAAAAGAGTGGGAGGGTAAACATATGTGGAGACTCAAATCTGGTGATCCGGCAGATTTCCGGAGAAATCGATTGCAAGGCTCCGCGTTTGAAGTTGCTGAATGAACGCGTTATGAAAACCCTGCGTGGATGGCCAAATAGTGACCTCTTACATGTGAAACGTGACTGGAATAGGAGTGCTGATCACCTAGCCACGATGGCCATGCGTGGTCAGACTGGATCGACGATTACCGATAAAGCATTGCTGGAGGAATTGGCCGAGATTAATAGGTTGCACGAGCTGATTCATTCGAAAGATAAACGGGAGGCAGCGCAAGTCTCGATCATGACGAGGTCACGAGCCAGATCAACACCCAGCAGGCCACTTTCCCGAGAAAGTCTGACAGAAGAAATAGTACAAGAGATGCGGATTGAAAGAATTCTCAAGGCACAAGACGAAGAGAAATGGATCGTTGATTTGAAGAATTTTCTGAATGGAGACTTGGAGAAATTTTGTAAGAATGAGGCAAAGGATTGGGTTAAGATCGCGTCCAGCTACGAGATTGACGAAACGATTAGTTGTTTTACTATGCCCCAGCTGATCAGGCTGACGCAGACCTGGACCGATCAGCGAGATTGGTGATTCCGGAGACCTTACAAGCCGATATCTTGCATCATTATCACGTCAGTTTAGAGGGCGGTCACCAGGGTGTGGGTCGGACATATCACAGGATTCGCAAACACTTTCACTGGAGAGGTTTATATCGAAGTGTCCAAAAGTTTGTCGGGACGTGTACAGATTGCGAAACCGGGAAGAGTATGCCGAATATCCGGGGCTGATCACCCGGGTACATCCAGGCGACTTACCCTTTCCAAGTGATAGCGATGGATCACATACCTTCCTTGCCCAAATTGTTCAAAGGCAATACAGAACTGCTGATCTGGACTGATCTGTTCACAGGATTGGTGATCACGAAAGCGGGATCTACCCGAACAGCCCAACAAGTCGCCTGCAGTTATGAGGAATGTGTCTTTAGGCGGTTTGGAGCAAGTGAAGTGATCAGGCACGATCGGGAACCAGGTTTCATGGCAGACGTTTTTTGCTCATTTAATCAGATGCTTGGTCAGAAACAAAGCGCAACCATGGCCTACTGACCGCAAGCGAACGGTAAGGCCGAGCGTATGGTACAGACGCTAACCAGAGATATTAAAATGTATGTCGCGGATTCTGCTCATCAAGATTAAGATAAGTATGCATAGAGACTGGTTTTTGCGTTAAATTCTTCTTTCGATCGGATCAGGGGAGATACTCCGTTCTACTTGGTGTATGGTTGGGACCCCCGATCTACTATCGAATCGGTGATTCCCGTCGGATGTACCCGATGTCGAGATCGCGAAGCTCACCGATGGCGTATGGGGCTCCAGCGTCATTATCATCATGCGCGAGAACAAGTGAATGAACAGCTGCAGAAGGCGATCCAAGAGATAGCTGATCAGAATAACGACCAAGCCGATTCACATAATATCGAACCGGAATCAAGGGTCTGGCTTTACTTGGATCGTGTAATGGAAGGATACGCCCGGAAGTTAGCACACCTGTGGCATGGACCATTCCGTTTATCCGAATTGATCGGCGACGATGCTGCTCGGTTAATCACAGCTGGTACCGATTACGGAGTTTTTCCGATCGTCCACTTGTCGAAGCTGAAGCTAGTCCGGGAATACCCCGATCGCCCAAAAACCAGGTTGTCATCCGATGATCAGCCAAGGTTTGACTTCGACGAAGCTCTCTTACCCAAAGACAGTTGGGAAAGAATGTTGGATCAAGATGAATTTGAAGTGGAAAAGATTTTGGATACCCGATCAGGCAAGAGAACCCGATTTGGTCGAACCCATCGTGATTATTTGGTTCAGTGGAAAGGTTACGACGATCCAGCATGTGTAGATGAACGGGACCTCAACAGTGGGGTTTTACTAAGGGAGTTTGAACGCGATCGGGTGAGACGAAACCGAGTTGGAGTTATGCAAACTCATGAAGATGGCAATCAGGAGTCGCAATAGTCTGGGTTGACATATTACGATGGATCAGCCAATGGTAATGGTCAAACAAGTTGGGACCAAGTTGATTAAGCTGGTTCAAAGTCAACGGACATGCAAATACATACATTCATGAAAATTACATTCACGTGCATATGAATTATCGGACATACGAGATGAGGATAACTTTGGGAATCTGGATATGAAGTTTTGGATATGGAACGTAAGAGTTATCAGAATGTTGTCGTGATATACTAATGCTTAAAAGAGAATGAAATGGAAATTGGTTATCACGATAACTACGGGTCATACTTCACGCGCAGACGGGAGATCTGGAGCGCCGGATGATCCATGGGGCTTAGGCGGTATTGGTTCCGCCAGTGCTCTTGACGATCGGCAAAGTTTAATGCATCGCGCAACGTGCCGATTGGAGTCGGGTGTCCATGACCGGGATACCAATCCCCGCCGTCAGCCGCAATGCCTCGTGTTTCCACCCCGCGAATAGGCAGATGCAGCACGGCGGGGAACAGGAAGATGTCCAAGTCGCACTCACCGAGCTGGACCCCATCCACCACAAAGTCACAGATCGCGACCCAAGCAGCTCCAGCTTTGCTGCGTCGGCGCTTGCGAGCATGGAAGTAATGCTCGAGCCAAGCGTCCTTACGCATAGCCGGAGTGATCGGGAAGTGGCGAGTTGCCTCTCATAGCGTCTGACCATGGTCCCGTCAATACGAATCCAGGTGTCCCTTCAGAGCTCTGAACCAGGGGCGATCAGGAAAGTCCAAATCGGGCATAGGCTTCGCGAGAACCTCCCAAGGCTTTGAATTGATCAAGAGCTCGATGGTCCTAGGTTTCAGCACGTGAGGTTGCCCGTCTTCTTCCTTGGGCGTCGACGACCTGGCCGGAAAAATCCGCCTTGGCGGACGAGACCAACAGCGAGGAACGATTTTTCTCCTTATCAAGAGAGCCAAAGGCGTTAGGTCCCACAACTGAGGAGGGATCCAAGGCTTGCGGGTCGCCATCAGGGCCTTCGACGGTCTCCCCTACATAACGACATACAGATCCATGAACTTGTTCTCTGGATCATTGCTGTAATCGTTCCGATGGAGCGGTGATTTATCCGCTGAGAAGAAGACGACAGTGAAGCCGGCCGGTCTAGCAGTCGGCGTCGTATCGTCGGCCGGAGGATCACTAGAAGCAGCCGGAACCGGTCGCTTGTCTTTCAAATCGTCCTCTCCATCGCCGTCTGAGTCAAGCAAAGCGATGGCCTGGGTCAGGGAGGCTGATCCCGACGAGATCGTCACCGAAGCTCGACGATCAGCGCTGCGTGACTTGGCCAGAGCATTTCGCGTTCGCTCGTCCAAATCTGTCGACTCGTCATCAGAGTCAGCGATGAAGCGAGAACGCTTAGCAGGAATCGTCTTCCTTTTCGACTGGCTTGCCCGTTTGCGCTTCGCCTAACCCAAGATCGACGAGACCGGTCTCGAAGCTGGTGGCGGGCTAGACGGTGTAGCCTCAGGAGCCGCCGCTTCTCTGATCACTGGTTGACCAGCATCCACGTTGATCGGCGGAGAAGAAGCGACAGAGAATGTGGGCGACAGCGGGCCGGATCCAAGAGATATATGAGACTGTGTTCCGGCCGGAACAAGAGAGCTGACCAGCTCGGGGAACCCACGTAAAGCCGTCCGAAGCGACCCCGAATCAGCGTTCGGGTCAGTCCACCTGTCCAGTGTCTGGTGGGTGATCTACTTTAAGTCGTCATGACGTTGGGTCCAAGCGCGCTCATCAAGCTCCACGGCTCCACGGTTAATTAAGACGGAGGTGTCGTAAAGCCAGCGGTTTTCGTATTTTTGCGAGCCCAACCATTGCATCATCTTCTAGGTTAACGTATTCTAAGAAGAGTCGCTCCAGTGCTGGGAGACGAAGTGCTGCATTGACGAACAACTTCTTGTCAAAATTTCGGATGCAGTTTCTTACTCCCAGCTGCAACAATTGTGACATCTTCCCCACCAGCAAGTTCCAGTACCAAAGCCCATTCGGTCGGAAATAATTGGTAGTATTCCGCTGGAAGTCTATCGGGACCCGGGGCCTTCCCGCGCGCTGTGTATTTGATAGCATGGTAGAAGTCATTGGCAGTTAAGGGAGCTTCAAGCATTGCGCATTGATGGGTCTTCAGCTTCCGTTTTTTTTTAAGCTTAACCAAAGCAAGATTACGCTCGCGCCGGTGATCGTCGGCTTCCTTCTGACCTTCACTCAACCGTTTCTGGATACTGGCACGGCCGATGTGCGAATCGGAAAGTTGCTTCACCAAGCGTTGGACCTGCTCGTCCGTATGGCGCATCTCGATCTCAACGCTACACTTCCTCGGCGGTGCGAATCTTGTTCCGGAATAACTGATCATGGTCGCGACGGTGGTCATCGAGCGGTTGTATGTGGCCCACCATCTCGACCATCGAATGCTTCATAGCCTCGATGCGCACATCTGAAAACAAGGATAGAAAAGGTTATATACATATTGTGGAAAAAGCAGATAGGTTGGACATACCTTGATCACGGACGGTGATAGATAATGAGTGAATCATCGACTACAGGGAAGCAACAGTATCGGTAGGTTTCGCTGAGACGCGCAAGGAAGCAAGATCAGCGGACAATTGATCTCGCTCGACTGTTAAGCCTTGGACGCGGTTCGTCATGTCGAGCAAATTATGGTCAAGCCTGTCGCGATCTATTCGTAAGGCCGATAGTTGGTGTGCCAGGTCGGCAGAATCGCACTCCAGACGATCTATGATGACCCGACGATCAAACAACTCGGCACGAAGCGTCTGGTTAGCCTCGCACAGGGAAATCAATTCAGGAATTGCGCTCTGGAGCCCCAATCGCAGTCGGCTAGTCTCTACGGGCCCCAGCGTGAGCGAGCCCGTCCCCTCCACCAGACGAGCCAGTTGCTCTAAATAACCAACGGGGTTGCTCGGAGAGGGCCGAGCAGGGAAACTCAGAGGCGGGCGATAAGAAGTCAGGGTCGTCGTCGGAGAGATGAAGCTGGTCGTGATCGTAGTGGCGGTGGTCGAGATTGGAGAAGTCGCAGGACTGGCTGAACTTGGCTCCAGAGGCGAGACGTTGGCTGGAGAGGCAGCCGAGGAGGCAGGGAAGGAAAGAGGAGGCCGATTCGAATCGGACATGGCTGGTTGCTATGCGGAAGATTCGGAAATGGATGAGTCGAACTGCAGTCGTTGCGCGGCTGCAGTTCGGCTCAGGGGTGGCTGTGGTGAAGCGATCTGACCAAAAGTTTAGAATGAGGTGGACCACACGTGCCCGTTGATTGGCGACGATGGGAACACCCATCAAGATAGGACCGTTGATGGGTGGGACAGGCTGATTTCGTATACGATGAAAGGCGGATGACAACGGGCTTTTGTAGTGTGAAGGGATAAGCCAAATACCGTTATTGTGCCTGGTCCCGGATATTAATAGAATGGCGAATGCCACGGTCCGATCGGGATATTGGATGTTAAGTGGAGTTCACGTGGACGTGCACGACTAGATCTACCGAGAAAAATTGGAGATACGGCATCAATGGCAAAGTGATATATCAGGAACAGCAGAATCCAGTTATCGGAATGAGCCATGAACGGTACAGATGTAGAAGTTGGATGTGATATGGAAATCCCGGCCCGATCGGCCGAGTCACTTAACTCCGCCCTAGAATATGAAGATCGGGCACAGGACAGAGCCGAATATATAAAGTGGTGACCCGTACGATCCTTACTAAGCTGAAGCAAGCGGTGAGAGTTGATGGCCCATCCAGAATCAACGCAAGAAGGTCTGATCAGGTTCAATTTCACGAAAAGTGCTGATTCGATGCGACCTTTGCAGCACAACATGCAATGAAGGTCAAGAATATGGTCGAGTGAACTGGCAATATCGATGTGGTGATAACCCTGAGGTGTTTCGAGGTGATCTGGGGCTGATCGCCCTGATTACTGCCCCGATCACTATGCTGATCGCTGTGCTGATCATGATCTGAACCGATCGGCCCCAAACCGGTTTCCAGGTGTGAAGAGAGACGGAGTTTTCAGTTAAGCCGAGTCTGATATGGGGCGAACAGTGTCTGGGAGGCATGGTTCCAGGCTGCTTATCGAGAAATCAGGATGGTTGAAGATGGCCATAGAGTTTGACCATAATCAGTCCAGAAGTGGTACGGATCAGTTTGAAGGTGCAACAAAGATGGGCAGGGTGGTACTAGCGCAACCGTGCGACGAAACGAACAGGATCGAAGTATGAGGTAGGCACATTAGTTGGTGTATGGTACACTAGGTATAGGACATTGCATATATAATAACAGGATTGAATTCACCCCCTAAGCAAAGTCGCTCCGCCACGTGTCGCGGTCATTGGGAGCACAGGGTTAACTAGGCCCCTGTAGTTCAACTTATTTTCCCGGTTAAGACGCGCTTAGACGCATTTTGGCTTACCGGGAGGCCCCCGACGGGGTTTGTTTAGGTTTTCAAACCTCACCCCTCACGCGCACGCGTTTGGAGCACGTTTATTATTGGAAAGGTTTTGTGGAGATAACGTTTGTGGTTTACTGTGGAGGATCGTGGTTGATCGTGGTTTTCTTGGTTTCTCGTTGTCTCTCATTCTTATTGGCTGGCCTGATCGGACGAAGTTTCCCGATCAGTGCCTTAGATACTGAAGTTAAGTATCGACCCTGACTCGTTCTCCGGTAAAGATTCCCACCCGAGGACACCCCCGTCTCGAGAAGCTCATCCCCTCCGCCCTGATCAAGATCATCGTTTTCATCACCGAGTCCACCTGAGTGAGTGTAACCATCCCCGATCAATGGGTACGCATGGTGAGATGAAGTTAAGTATGGATTCTATCGCGCATGACGACCGGTCGAATGACCGGGAGGATCGGATCAGTCATCATAGTGATGATTCATCCGATCCTGATGGCGATCAGGATCAACGGAGCACCCCCTCCGATAGTTGGTCGTCCGAATTAGTGGGTATCCGGATTCCGCCCAAGACTTCCAGCCTGGATTTGGAAATCGGCTCCACCACATTCTCGCTTTGGCTTTAGCCGTTGCTGCTTTTGCTTTTGCCTTGGCAACCTTCCTGGCATTCAGTGTTCCAAAGGATTCAACTTGAGCAGAAGCTCAAAGCACAAGGGTTGTGGGCTTTGATACATCGTCGTTTCCATCTTGAACAGCCGAATCCTCGATCGTGAGTCGACGGACGTCGGTCGATACACAAAATCTCTTCTTCGTCATGGAGGTGTTGATCCGGTTCCACATTTGTGTCCCGCGAGTCATTTTCTTCATCACAGTTGGAATCCGAATCTGGGTCATCGTCGGTGACCGAAACCATGTCTTCATCGTCATCGTCAACGGCTGGGCTGGGCTGAGCTCGTAGTTTGGGGCTTCAATAAATCGGAGCAGGTTCTTCCCGTCGATGTAAGCTTAGATACGGGTCTTCCAAACGTCTGTGTGCCAGCAGCTCCTTCCGGTGCTGTAGGCGGCGAGGCGAGCCGCCCACGAGCACGAGCACGAGCGCCCGGATTCTTCGCTGGCACAGTTGTAGTTCGGGTGAGGACTAGCGTACCACGGGTCGTCACCATGAGGACTTCGTAGTAGATGGGCTGGCCGTGAGGCCGAGAGACGGGAAGGCGAGCGAGCGATACGTCGGGACCAAGAATCGGTCCTCGGGAGCAACTGGAGATTGGTACAGTGCCCTCAACGGTAGAATCGGCACAAAGAACTCCTCAGCTCTAGGGCCCAAGCACATTCATTGTAGGAATAGTACTATCTAAAACGTGGATCTAGTTGAACACCAGGGCTCTTGGAGTGCTATTCTGTCTCTTGTCTATCAACGGAGTATTGTCTCTGCTCCATCTGGATCGGATGCGGCCAGCTCACAGGCCTGACAACGTCAAAGTTGTTGAATGAGGTGGAGCTTGGGCTCATAATCTGTTGAAGTGAGAGGAATTAGGAATTAGGAATTAGTCTGGCACAGACTAATTTAGGTGAAGAAAAATTAGTGAGTTCCTAATTAGTCTGGCACAGCTGGCCCCCTGTACCAAAACAGTAGGTACAGCGTACCGTAAAGAATGATGTCAAAAGCAGAGCAGGGCGGGGGCTTCCTCCAAATCGATCCCGCTGATATCAATGGTTTTGAAGAGGATCTTGCTGAAGTAGGAATATCATAAGAAAGATTGATACAGGTCAAGAGAATTTAATCATTAAACACCTTTCAACTTGTTTTTTATAAATCTTTGATAACTCTGGTAATAAAATCGTACCAATAAAGATTTAGGCAGCCTTAAGAGCTGTGACTAGCCTGGTCAAACGCTGACTCGGCGTTACAGAAGTTATTATTACCTAGCAGCCTATCATCAATCTTTTTTAAAAGGTTCGTATTCGCTTTTTTTCTGAGATTTTAGATCGCCCGGACGCAATTGTTTAAACTATAGGTAGAACATGACTAGTTCATCCGGCTTCAAGTTTTTTCTCAAGATGGAAAAGCCCAGACTGCTTATGCATGTTGGTGGCCCTCGGTTTTAGCTGGATTGCTTGGATACCAGCCAGCTATCTACTTATTGTCAAGCAAATAAGGAGCATCTAATAATTCATTTTTCTAATTAATTTTTTTTAGAATAGAACAACACCCTAAGATCAATTTTTAAACTAAAACATGTCCCACAAGCACTTCTAATAAAATTTAACCAATAGAAACTATCAGTCGTGTGTGACACAACGGGTTTTACGGTACGCTGTACTCACGTATGGTACAGTTGGGGTGTGACACCTAGTTTAGCCCAGACTAAATAAATTAGTCTGGCACAGACTATTTCCGAACATCCCTTAATTAGTCTGTGTTCATTAATAGTCTGGCACAGACTATTTAAGGTAGCAAAGCTCAAAAACTCAGGTTCGAAATTAGTCTGGCACAGACTAATTACGGTGGTAGGAGTAATTATTATTGGGAGCGGTGCGCACACCATTTTGCTACGTGCACACTCACTGTACCATAAAGTAGGTAGTCATATCTACGCACAATAGGACCGTCATTTTTAGCCGTCTTTGTAGCAAAAGGGAGTGCACGATTCAAAAGCTGACAATATCTTTTCTGCATTGACCTGCATCAGGCTGATTTCTTGGGGCTTATAAGGCATTCAAATGATAGACTTAAGGTGTGTAGTCACCAGAGCTGCGAGGGCTATAAAGTAATCAATTAAGGAACGTTAATAGCCAAAGATTCTGCTCTTTCCTCTATATCTGCTTTTTATGGAGTCGATATGCTTTAATGCTTCCATTTACCTGTAAATTGTTTGAACCTATTTTGTAATGAACTACAATCCTCTAAAGTATTTTAAAGATTGAGCTTAGATGCTGTTCCAACTGCAAAGAAGAAACATTTAATTGAAAGAATGAGTTTTTATTGCTCGTTATGTAGTTTGTTGATAATAGGTTGCTGGGTCCATCTTGGAAATAAAACTTTTAACACGGATGACCTAGACCTATAGCTTAAGCAATTGCGTCCTGGCAATTAATTGAAATAAAAAAGAGTGTTCCGAAAACGAACAGAAATGATGATAGGCTGCCAAGGAATAATAACTTCTGTAACGTCGAGTCATATTTTTTACCGGCACGCCATTAGTTATGCACAGGCTAGTCACATCTCTAGAGGGTGCCTACATCTATATTGATACAATTTTAATGCCAATTATCAATGGTTATGCATCAGCTAGGTTTTCTTGACCTGCGTCGTTTTTTCTTACTATCTCTTTCAAGAGCATCTTCAAACCCATAGATTTTAGTAGAACGAGTGGGAGGGTCTTTATGGTACGTTGTACCTACTTTATGATACAAGGGGTTTGCACGTAGCAAAAAGGCGTGTGCACCGCTCCCAATAATAATTACCTACTACTGGTACCGGTAGCATACTGTTACAATTTTTTAGAAATGCTGCGTCCTTTTTTGTAAATAGGGGTCAACGTATCAATTCGAGGGGTCAGAATAATGTTTCCCTTAATTTGCTTAGTTCCTCAAGGTGACTGGGGCCTCATCGATTTCGTTGTGAAAATACAATTCCTAATAGCGATGAATGTCTGATAATTAAGAATTCTCGTCAACCGAAATCAGACTGTAAAAGAGGCGTCACTCATTCGAATATTCGCTCAAATAGCATTATCTAGATGTGAGCAATTGCGAGTAAAGTCTGGACTACACAGCGCCCCCATCTACCCATCCGTTATGACATACTGGTGGACCACCACCCACATATTTAAAGGATGGAAGGCTAAACAACATATTCGTGAGTTAGTTGAAGTACAAAAGGAGCTCGTCTTCTCCCTCATCTCGGCGTATCAACGCCGCACTGCTCTCTCTGCACATATCCATTGTAATTTTTTTAAAAGGTAAAATTTAAAGTAAATTTTACTAATCAGGCCAGAATTGTCACGAGAGAAATTTTGTGGTTCTTGAGTATTCCAGCTCGTACAGGTATGATGATCAAACAAAACTTACCTCACATACTTGTACGGCAGAGGATATTGGCACCGATTAATGTATCCATGTGTGTGAAAGAATGTGCTTTTCTCACCGACGGGGTGCTTTGCTCACCGACGGGGCTTTGTCAGTATACATGTCCGGATAACCTGACGATGTTAAATATCATATTCCATAAACGGATTTTTTTTTCATTGCAGAGGGGCCGACCTCAGTCTTCGCGAACGGTGTGACGTATAACGCAAAGCAGGCGTTGAAAGCGGATTCTTCGATTGGTTCGTTTGACCCCGACTTTGTCGACACGTATACATCCTGCAGCGGTTTTTTGTCATTTTTTGCCTGATGTTATCCTGTCTGCTTGCTATCTTAAGATTAAATCTTACCAGTGACGGTAGAAGTAAAACTGTAACGGGCATGGTCCTGAAGGATATAAGGAATGAAAAGCTGAGTTTGAACCGCCGCTTTCACCAACGGAAAAGACCAAGATCAATCCAGATATTTTAAACTTTACCGTAAATCGCCTACTGCGTGTCGAGAAGATTGGTCGTTTGATTTTTTTGAAAAAGTTCTTGCTTGAAGGCATCAACGCTGTTAATATTATGCTTGAAGAGGATTCGCTAGTCCAATCTGTTCAAGCCTATCTTCGGTTAAAAACGCACATGGCAAGGAGGATAATCGATACATACAAGAGGTCGTCATCGGCTCGTGATATCATGCAATGTATTGAACGCTTAAGTGGGAAATATGACAAAATAAACAGCAAAGACGTCAAGTTTTGGTACTAAAAGTTGGTCAAGGTCATGAACCTGATTTGCCTTCGTCGGTAGGTTCTGTGCGTTTGGTATCTACAAGACACGAGAACGCCGCTGACGAATTGCAAAAGCAGCCAGCTAAAAGGAAGAGTAGTGTAATGTTTTGTCGACTATCGCTGCATTCTTACTTTGACGTCATTAACGCGCTCAGTCTCATTTGTCCATGAGACTGATCGCGTTAAATACGTCAAAGTTCTCCTTCTTGGCCATGATCAGAGTGTCGTTCATGAACTCCGTAAGGTGGCCACGTTATAGAACGAGTGCGCAGCATTCAGTTTGCCGTGCTTTTCCTGGCCAATAACTGTCGATGGTAAATGGTAAAAACGAGTAAATTTCCGTGATCTTATGCGTCTCGGGATTCTCCACCACATACGCGCTGATGACACCATCGCGCGCAACACGCTGAGAATCAGCAAGCCAACCGCCAACTTGTGTAGCTCTGACCGCAGATCTCTCATAATGTAGCGGAATAGCACAGCAGCCAGAAAAAATAACGTTCCAGAGCACAGACAGTGGAAGCGCCTAGGAAGCGCATGAGACACAATTAGGTTGCTCTCAGAAGAATTTAGTAGACCTGTAATAGCATAGTAGCAGCTCGTTTGAAGCTGGAATTGACTCAGTATAACAGCAGCCAATGTGACATTGAGTTTCGTCACTTCGATGAAAAAAAGTGGTATTAACACTGCTGTATGATACAAAAATCAAGGAGCCGATGAGTTTACTATTTTCCGATTCGTTTCGACGAAGTCGGAGTCTCCGTTGGCACTTACCCCCAACCGCTGATGAAATGTTGTTGTCGTCTTGCTTTACTGGTACATAACTCTGGTGCCCATTTGTGACAGTCGAGAGACGATGCGCTTGAGGTTTCGATAGGACAGAAGCAAGGTCCGTGGATCCACGGTTGCTTACGGTATCCGCGGCCGTCGCTCCCGTCCGTCGTGGCCGTCGTGGCCGTCGCTCGCCTCGAAATGAGAGGCTCTCCGGTGTTATACATGAGTATACCAAAATATACCCCATCCG
The DNA here is from genome assembly GCA_001887855.2 of Sclerospora graminicola. Taxonomy (NCBI): domain Eukaryota; phylum Oomycota; class Peronosporomycetes; order Peronosporales; family Peronosporaceae; genus Sclerospora; species Sclerospora graminicola. The sequence goes on from MIQA02016558.1 coordinate 60,380, forward strand.
GACCCCGGTAAGGAATAGGTGTTAAGAGCCGTCGAAGAGCGTTCTTTGCGATTAGGTCTTTGGATATTCAATCGGCAGCAATAGCCACTTCCTACTTGTACAACAAAGCCACTATTTGTAACTGCAGTTGGTGGGGAAAATATAAGCCACTTAACCCATACAAAAACCAAGATTAAATGAGACACAAGAGTGATCGTCGAATTATCTGTGTGATGGGAAGGTGAAAGGAACAAGCTCTGATTCATAAATCAGCAGCTCCATTGTGCAGGGAAATGTAGTTATGCGTACGTATAAGTCCTTTAACTTATCTGTAGCGTCCATATACTGATTAGGGTCTATGGAGCCCCTTATAGCAAGTATGCAACTTTTATCACCTAGAATAGTGGTTGGCTGTCAGGATAAGGCGTCCGCGCTTCTTAGATATCGTGCGCAGGGTTAATAAAAATCTACTTCCTCCGGTGTCAAATAGTTCACACTGTAAATGCTCTATTTCAACCAATAGTAAAAATCTATCAAATCTGATTAGATATAATTAACGAGAATTACATACGATAAAACCTGGTACCAACCGTTTTAAAATCGACCAGGAACCAACGAAGTTATGGCGATAAGAATGGAGCAATGGCCTCTCCTCATTTCCGAATTCTCCCGCCATGACTTCAAATGTTGTCAGATGAAGATCATTTTCTGTGGATATCGATTATGAATGATGTAGAACGAGATGCCGATGCCCTCGAGCTACCAGTACGTTCGCTTGATGGTGTTTTGACGCGCAGCCGTTGCCCGAAGCCAACAGCGTAGCAAAGCCGCTATCGGTCGCTTTTGAATACAATTTACATCATCTAAGTTAGCGGGTGTCGTTGGTGGTGACAACGTCTCTCCTATTTTATAAGACAAATATGCTCTGCATACATCTCGCGCAAGCAAACTACATACCGCGAAGGTCGTGTTTTCTTGCAAGGCCAATGTAAATACCGTGATTGGTAATTTATTGTATAATTTTATAATCTTTTCAATCTGGCGAGTTTTGGTTAGGTGACATTGCTTTAAATATTGTATTTGAGTTGTTTATATTTTATATTCTCATAATTTGATACTTGATGAATATCGACTTCTACTTCTATCAGTATTTTTACCCACCCTCTCAAACCGATCTTTCAATTATTTGGCACCGGAGAGTGTACACGTTTTGAAATCGGAAAGTAGGTTTGAATAAAAGCTGAATAAAAGCTAAACAAAATCTAGATTGCGCAGTTTCCACAGCCCACACGTTAAGGCAAGCTTGACTCCGCCTTAAAAACAGAGCCAATTGTACAAGAATTCTATCTGATTATTGTTTTCTGTGTTACTGGCCATATTTGACGTTCGGGACTCAACAAGAAAGTGGCGATAAGATCTCTGCTGTTGAGTCCTCAAAAAATTTTGCGACAAACTCTGCCTCTGCGGTGGGCAGCGCAACTGTTCCCTGCTTTTCGCAGCCATTCACAAAAACCACACTCGCGCTAACACTTTTTTCTGTCTTCACGGTTAGCCACAAAATCTGCGTCGCTGTAACTCACTATTCGTAAGGGTAACTTTGGCTCATCATCTCCACGTAAACTCAACTACATGTCCTCGGCGCCCTTTAAATACCGGACCACGCGTTTTGCCATTTATAGTCGCTCAAACTTGGTACTTGTGTATGTCTGATCACACGATGCATTGCAAACGAGATGTCCGGACGTGAGACTCTCATACCGAGAAATTTCTCCGCATTACACAAATCTATTGATTCCAGCACCTGAATGTCCTTAAAATTAATCAACCAATGTTGTATCCGTTGCTGCGGCTAGCAAGTCTTCCACGTACATCCAACTACGATGGTTCCTCTTCCATCCACTCGCACGAAAACGCATGTGTCCGTCAAACATTGTGTAAATTTCCATCTGGATTAATGTTTCACGTAATAATTCGTACCGCAATTTTCCGATTTTCTTCAATCCATAGTGATTTTGCTTTAATTTTAACATTAACTCCTTTGAGCTCATTACCTCCAAATTTCGTAACATGCCGTTCGTTATCTCCATGCCTTGAGGTACTTGCAGATAAATATCATATCCTTTTTCAGTTGTTGCCTTGGGGTACGCGCTTGGCCATCGCCGTGCCTCGCGGACACATTTCATACGATAGTCATAATCTTAAAATAATTAAATAACTTTCATGTTATTTATTTCCATATCATAAAACCTACACCTACCGGACATGTACCAAATAGGTGGTACCAGTAAATAGTGACTGAATAATTATAACGGGAACCACATTTGTTTAAGGGAAACATTATCTTCTTAAAATTAAAAAAGGGCAGCCGAAAACCTCGTTCACCACCATTTCCCTTCCGCTGCTTCGAAGATTAGACGTACGTAGCCACATAAGAATACAATAAATATTTGCCAGCTATTTTAGGCCCTTGACAAAGTGCCGGTATGGCTTTCTGTACTGAAAACAGTGACACATGATTGGACAAAACAAATTGGTGTTCGGCACTCAGGGTTCCGAGATCGTGGAATTCCGGAACACCTCCATGAAAACACCTTTGTGGCACCTCGTATTCAGCCTTGGACATCCCCATTTCATGAAATAAGCCTAACGAGGTTAAAATGGAGGCAACCAGGAACCCAAGGAGGCACCAACACGGTGATCCTGGGCGTGGGCCGCCATTACCTTGACGCGCAAACTACTGGCAAATCCACTTGATGCAGCATCATTGCCAGTCCCTGTAAGGGGTAAGGGCATGTCACTCAATGTGATCACAATTTCTCATTCGATCCTAGTGGTCAAAACACGAGCTTCCTCTGCTCAACACAATGGTTTGGAAAAGTACTTTGCGTAATTCTGTCTCTGTCGTGAGTCCACCCGTCTCACAAATCAACTCAAGAAGTCGCATCCCGAATGTATTAGCTTCGTTCCCACTTTTCGTCGCGGGTCCCATTGTAGCAATGACATGTGCGCTCAATTACAACAGGATTTTGACTCTTGGACTGAAATTTGGCAGTCTAATTATGGAAGAAGCGTTCCAAATCAGTGAGTTGGACAATTTTGTACCGCTTTTAATGGCATGCTCGATAAAGAGCGACCTAGTAGACGAGAGCAAACCGTGCACAATTTGGAAGTGTGTCGTACTCATGGACAATACAAAATCAGCTTTCAGCAGTCGTCAAGTTCGGGCGTTGAAAAAGTACGCGCGCTCTGTCCAGAGTATCTTCCCTCGACTGCTGAATCATGGGTACCTAATATTGTGCTTGATCGCCAAGGCCGGAGTCGAAGTGAATTTGCTAACATTTACTAGTGGAGATACAGCGATCGCATCGAGAATACATTAGGTGTTTTACCGTATGTAAACGTGGGTCCTTCGTTTCAGACAAGCAATGCTGGCTTTTCGCTTGTGACACAGCTACTGGATCTCTCGGAAACTTCTCGAGAGCGGCAACCACAACGTTTTGCTTACGAGAACGAAGAACTCGTTTCATTGTTGCGCGTGTTTGGATGCCTTTTTTCATGGTCTTGTTGCTCTTTTGATATATGGTGACCAGAAGCTACCGAGCAGATCAAGTAGCTGTGGTGAAGTGCTCCAGAAGTTAACGGACTAATGATGATGGATGCCCGCACCGGATTGGCTGAAATGTTACCCTAAGCCGGATGCCCAGACCGGCCAGGAATAAGATGCAAATTGGGACTGCCAGGCACCCTTGTAGGCGGTCGGGCGGTGCCTGGCTGGAAATCAAGTCGGCGGACCTGACAAGGGGCGAGGATAGTCGGATAAGCGGGCTGAGCAGACGGAAGGACTATGGAGGTTTGACGGCCGAGGCGCGGATGGCGGACGGCCAAGATGGCGGACTGTTCGTAAGGATGGAGTGGAAGGGGCCCGAAAGAAGAGGATTGTTCTAGTGGAAAGAGTATGCACCGGGATCGTAGGAAGGGCTGCCAAGGGACTGCTAGCGTCAGCGGCCGAGGGGCGCGGATGGGTGGCTATCCGGCCGAGCCGGTCGGGTACAATGTACCATTCGGACTGGTACCATATGGGTTCAGTGTACCGGCCGGGTTGGTACCATTTGGGGTTGGTGTACCGGCCGTACCAGTACACAGAGTCGGAGTTAGCCGGGTCGCGTCGGGTAAGGTACATGACTGGTCAGACGTGTTATTTGAGGTAGGTTACACAAAGGGAGTATTGGACATAGGATAAATCAGTATACGTTTCGCTTTCTTAGACGCAAGTCGCTTTTATTGGTTCACGGCAGAGGGCTAACAAGGTCCCCTCTTGCTGTTATTGGTTTGCCCGGGGAAGGTTAAGTTAACCCACCGGAAGTCCCCTGACCGGGAGTCGCGGCGACTTCGTATACTCACCTCAAGTCGCCCGTGTTTTGAACACGGTATCAAGTATTGGGAAGTGGTGACATTTGGCCTTCTGTGGATACACATTTGGATTCGCCCTTCATTGTTATTGGTTTAGCTGGCCGATCGATTATTCTCGGTCCAGCCGGTACTATACAAACTTCAAGTGTCCTATTGGTTTAGCTGGCCGATCGACTATTCTCGGCCCAGCCGGCACTATACAAAGTTCAAGTATATTACCCAACGAGCTCCCCGGTGACGATTTCCGCCCAGGAGCTACCCCTAGTCCTACACCTCATCTCCCTATTGGACGGATTTACACTTTTCGCCCTAGGGTCCATCAAGAGAGCTAACCACCCAGTACTGACGGGTACACAAGGTGAGCTTTTAACATGCAACATTCGAGCAGTCGCGATCAAGCGAATGGAAGCGACCGATCCAGCCGGCCTCAAGCCGGATCGGATCAGGACTCGGATGGACGGAGTACCCCCTCCGGTAGTCAGTCGTCTGGGACCCCGTGGGTGTTCGCGTCTCAGGAAGATTTTCTGAGAGCGACTACACCACAATGGTGCGCGTGCCCGGATCTCTTGGTGACCCTGGATATCAACGCGAGTCCCTAGCGGGCGAAAGACCCAAACCTATCAAAATTGTTGACGATGTTGTGTCGGGTGCATTGGGGGAAGGCATATCGCCCCCAATGCTGCTGAAGATGGAAGGATGCGATGGTCGCCTCGGATTGGGGAAGTTCGAGGTTGACATTAAAGAAAAAGTTACTCCCCTAGAGGCTCCGCCGGGGGCGGATTACGGTACTACTTACAGTGCCGGCCGCTACACGGATGGAGCCGGATCGGACTATGGGGCAAGTCGCCATAGTCCGAGGAAGGATCATGGTTCCGACCATGATCCTAACAAACAAATGCATATTTTGGATATAAAAGAAAAGATAAAGGAAGAAAAAACGGAAGTCGGATACGACCGGAGTGGGAAGCCGGCCGGATCGGGACCAAGTCGCGATCTGGCCCCCCTACCCCTAAAGAAACCGGATTGACAGGAATTGGATTATCCGACCTACAAAGACAAACCGCGATTCGAAGAGGAAGAAGAGAAGCAGGACGGCCTATCGACGGATATCGACTTGGAGCGTGCCTTCCATCTTCACAAGTTGGGGCAATTCTTGCGGACGGATAAGGTACTAAAAATAACACGGCCGAAGATCATAGGCGGACTGAAAGGTCCCGTCTCTCCCCCAACTCTCTCAGACGGCCACGTGTCCCTCATTAGAGGACTATTCGACCAACTCAAACAAGCCGGCATCAACACCGGCGTATTTGATCCGAACGAGTTGTTTGATCTGAAGATGGACAAGTTGAAGGAGGCGTCCAGCGCCCTGCACGACCACTTGGTACCGCTAGTGGGTTGCTCGCCGCCGTCGAAAAAGATGACAGCTACGACTGGAGTGGCGCCGTCCACGCCGCCGGCGACAAGCAAACCGGCCGGTATACACTCAGGCTCTTCGCAGTACGAGTCTGCCCCTTCGGAGGCGGACTCATCTGATTCATCGGTGGGTATCACCCGCATGACGCTTGGCCCAAGGGGAGCAGCGCGTGTGGCGACAGCCATGAGACTTGGAGAACGTGAGGATCCGGGTACGCCCGAGCAAAAGAACGCCGGCCAGTACAGCGTACAGGCCTGGCGGACAGCGACGGCGGATCCAGAACCGAAGGAGGAAGACGAAGACGCGGATGGACGGGTTAAGAAGGAATGCCAATCTGGCAGCCCGGCTGCCCCTCAAGCCGCCCCTCAAGTCGCCCCTCAAGCCGCCCCTCAAGTCGCTCCTCAAGTCGCTCCTCAGGTGCCGGATCACCTGCAAAACATGTTCTCGGCGATGATGGAGCGATACTTGGAAGAGCAACGTCGGCTGAGCGCCAGCCGCGGCAGTCCGAAATCACCGGACCAGCCTGCTCGTCGTGGAACACAGGCCCCCGAACCAGTCGAATACTATGCGAGGGAGCTGAGTGATGAAGACATGGAGTCGGTGCAGTCCAAGCAAAGTGAACCCCATGCCGCCCCGCCGAGCCGTCAGGCAGGTCGCCGGACCGGACGTCGGCCAACGAACAGGAAGCTGTCTCTCAGCGACGTGGATATGGAATCCGTCAGGTCGGCCAAGTACCATTACGATCCGGATGACTTGGATCTGGGGATGGCCCGCCGAGCCCATATGGCCTCGACCCAAGCGTTTGACGCGGATTCGGGAGCGATCACGAGGGTGCGAATGTCGGCCACGTCCGAGCTGAAAGACTTCACCGGACGCGACGCGGACGAAGACCAGGCCCGAGGATGGTTGAGCAAGACGAAGTCAGCATTTCTCAGAGACCGGACGTCGGACTATGAGAAATGCCTGATCTTCGGGGATTTGATGAAGGGACCAGCGAAACACTGGATCCAACAGCTCAGCCGGGAAAACCGAGGAAATTGGAGGGGATTGGCCGGTGCGTTCGAGGAGCAATATTGCGGAGCTGGAATGTCAGCGGCGCGACAATATTTCCACTCCAAGAAGCGACCGGATGAGACCCCCCTGGAGTATCTCCATCGTTTAAATGTCGCTGGCATGAGAGCGGATATTCCCGTTAAAGAAGATACCAGCCGGTCGGAAGCTGCCCGCGAACACGGGGAACTTTTCATCAGCACGTTGGACGATCGGGAGCTGACAAACCAGCTGGCGTTAATGCGGGTGAAGAATACGACGGAGCTGGAAGTGACGTTGCGCACGTACCTAAGGGCGAAGAAGCAAGGCCCCAAGGCAGCAGTAGGAACCGGCCGTTTCAAGTCCCGATTCAACGCGGATCAAGGAGGCCGGCCGCCATCTACCAGGACGGCCCGAGCCGTCCGCATGGTCGCCCGAGAGTCAGAAGCGACCAGCTCGGAAGAGGAGTATCAGCGATCTGGGGGCGAGTCTGAGGAGGAACAGTATCGGTACCTTTTCTCGGCAGAAGCCAGTCAGCCGCCCAGGCTGCCAGCCGATTCCGGTCAGTCGAAGAGTTTTCCCGCTCGAGCTGACCAGGATTACCCTAAGCGCAAGTGCACCCACTGTGGGTCCATCAAGCATGACGACCGGAGCTGCTGGAAGCGGCTGACGTGCAAGAAGTGCGAAAGGAAGGGACACCCGGCGGAACACTGTCTGTTCACGTGTAAGGCTTGCGGGGAGGTGCATGAGGCGGGACTGTGCCCAATGGAAGAATTCTACAACCTGTTGAAGAAGTGGTACGTCCCGACCAAGCATGCTGGAAAGTTGCCGCCCGGAGCGGAAAAGATGTTAAACTAGATCGCTCGCCAGGTTGGAATCTGGTTCGAGCCGAGCGGTCTAGTGTTAGCATCTATGCATATGTCGGTAAAAAGGATAATCAAGAAGCAAAGCAAAGGATAACCGACAATACATGTAAGTTTGACGATTACGTCACCCGGTCCCCGGCCGGTACGGCTGACCCCTTCCTGGTGAGCAGTATACGGACGGAAGAGTATTCCCGGTCTGAAGTGCGAATGGAATTGAACTTGTTACCTGGCGAGTCGCGAGGTTATTGGAAGTATCACTCGCCGGATAAATGGTTCAAGCAGGCCAAGGCGGATGGAAAAATCAAAAACCAGAAAGCTACCATGTTGTTCGACTCTGGCGCAGAAGTGTCTATCGTAGACACCACCTTTGCTCGTAAGGTGGGGTGTGAGATAGACGAGACGAAGCGGCAGGAATGTATAGGCATTGGAGAAAGTTCATACATGACCCAAGGAAGGACAAGAGTCAAGATTACGTTAGCTGGGTCACTGGTATATTACTTTACCGCCTGGGTAGGCAAGTTGGCCGGGCAGGATGCAATTTTGGGCATGGATTTTATGGTCCCGGCCGGTATACGGCTGGACTTATCGCATGGAACATTGACGTTGCCGGACGAGGTACAGATCCAGCTGGCCGGCCAGCGGCCCTTATATGGCGCCTACGTCCAGTTCCTCAAGCTAGGTCAGTTTGTAACGGTGCCAGTGGGAAAGGCGGTGGAAGTAATGTTACGACCACGCGACCGGCGGAGTAAGTTATGGCTGACAAAGGGCGAGTGCTGGGTACCATCCGTGGTTAAAGGGAGTGGTCATCTCAACTTCATAAGCGTGACCAACATCTCTGAAAAACCCCTCACCTTGCATGAAAATGTGATTATCGGAATGTGGCTGGCCGAGGATAAAGTGCCCCGCCGGCCGGGCTATGTCACTGTTGGCTCAAGACGCTATATCGAGTGGCAAAACCTGGCTTTTCAGGCAACCACCGATCTGGTCAGCGAAGAGGAAGAATTAGAAGAGGACCAGACTCCGATGGTGGATAAACCCGAGTACCGGACCCCTTCCAAAATATTGACGCGGAGCCGGCCGACGCCGGATCCGGCCGAAAGTACTGATCGAAGCTACGCCCCGATCGCGGAACTGGTTTTGCCCACTCAGAGGAAGACGGACGAACGACAGAGTCGGGAGAAAGGACCAAGCAGAGTTGCATATACGGTCAACCCCGATGACAGTTGTGACGACCGAAGTGAAAGCGGATCGGCCCAGCCGGCCGAGCAGAATTCGGAAATAGCCGAAGGCGGATCGGCCCAGCCGGCCGAGCAGAATTCGGAAATAGCCGAAGGCGGATCGGCCCAGCCGGCCGAGCAGGATCCCGAAGCGGCCGAAGCCGATCAAGTCTGCATTCATGAAGGGGGCGAACTATATGTTGAAGGCATGGAAGAACAGATGGCGGTGCTACCTGAGGTGACCCCCTGCCCCCCAGCAGTCACTATCGACGATCTACAAGTGGGAGACCCGGATGTGAACACCCCGGAGGAGATCGGCAGATTGAAGGATATTATATGGAAAAGACGACATCTGTTGATCGGACCAGGGAACGCACTTCCTCCGGCCGCCCATGGGGCGGTATGTGATATCGATGTGGGAGGTGCCAAGCCGGTAGCACAGAGATGCCGAAGAGTCGCCCCCCAATATCGGGAAAAGCTGTCAGAGCTTATCAAGGGTTTGCTGGCCACCAAGATAATTCAGCCGTCCACCTCGCCATGGGCTTCGCCCATTGTAATTATCATTAAGAAAAATGGGGTGGATATAAGGTTGTGCATCGATTACCGGCTGGTGAACCGGCTGACTAAGCTGATGATTTATCCGATGCCGCTGATAAACGACCTGCTGGAGGACCTGGATAAAGTTTTGTGGGATTGCTCACTGGACATGGCCAGTGGATTCTGGGTGGTCTCTATGACCGATCGTGCACGGGAGATCTCTGCATTCGTGACGCCTTTCGGGTTGTTCGAGTGGAACCGGATGCCGTTCGGTCTGAAGAATGCTCCACAGATTTATCAACGGCTGATAGATAACGCGCTGTACGGACACTTCAAGATCAAGGCGGATCAAGATCCGGCCCTGGTCGGGATGTGTTCACCGAAGGTGACCCGGACCCCGACCCAAAACCTTCAGTTTTGGGGCGGCGGTCTTACATTGATGACATCCTCGTTACGGCAACTACCTGGGATTTATTGTGTGACAAAGTGGAGAAGCTGATGGTTACGTGTGAAAAGTGGAACCTTTCGATTAGTGTGGTTAAGAGTTTCTGGGGAAAGACTAAGGTAACCTATCTGGGTCATCAAGTGTCGATTGCCAGATTGGAGGCTAACCCGAAGGATTTGGAGTCCTTGAGTAATCTGCCCTTCCCGCGATCCCTAAAGGCTATGCAATCCTTTTTGGGGAGCCTGAACTATTACAGTCGGTTCATCGAGGATTTTGCAGTCTATGCGGCGGTCTTGTATGAGTTACGGGAGGTGGATTACCATAAGCTGAGAGAGCAGGATAGGCAAGCGGAGACGCAAGCCGGGCCGGCAATTTCAGCCAATGAGGAAGCGCCCTTTTCGGTTATTTCAGCGAATGAGGAAGCGCCCTTTTCGGTTATTTCAGCCAATGAGGAAGCGCCCTTCTCGAGTATTTCAGCCAATGGGGAAGCGCCCTTGTCTGCCCAGACAAGCGACCGGCCGCCGGACCCCGGCGCGGCCGGCCCGGACGACCATATGACCCGAGCGATGGTGGCTTTTGGCATGCTAAAGGCGAAGATGGCGACCACACCGGTCTTGAAACATTTCGATGTTAATAAGACTCCGGTAGTCATCATCTATGCTAACAAGTGGGCCATCTCGGCCGCTCTCGTGCAAGATCATGATGGAGTGTACTGTCCCGTGACCTTCACCAGCCGGACCTTGAAAGTTAACGAAGTTAATTACGGATTGGTGGATAAAGAAGTTCTGGCTCTATTACGGATCTTAGATGTGTGTTATACGATGCTGGTGTCTCGGCCTATCAAAGTACTCTCCAGACGGTCGACCCTATCATGGCTCTTGACAGCGAACGGGATTGACGGTCGGCTGGGGAGATGGGCGGCTCTGTTGTCTCAGTGGTCCCTCGAAGTTATTAAGTGTACTAAAGGGGAAGAGGAAATACTGGGCACACTGGCTGCCAGCATTACCCCCAGGGCAGAAGTGGAGGAAGCACTGATAGCGATCGCACCTCGGAAGCAGCCTCGACAAACTATCGTATTGCCGCCGCCAACAGTGGGACCCACGGAGGAACTAATGGTTTTGAGTTTCGATGGGTCGGCGAGTGTAAAGAAAGGGGTCGGAGCCTATAGTGCCATTTTGTGGAAGCTGCCCGAATGGAAGGCGGTCGCGGCCGCCTCGGACTTCACGCCTGGCATCACGGTGAACGAAGCGGAGTATAGGGGATTACTGCTGTCCTTAGATCTGCTGGCTGGCCGGACACAGGGGCGGATCATCATATGCGGTGATTCCAACCTAGTGATCCGGCAAATCACCGGAGAGATAAATTGCAAGGCGCCGCGGCTGAGACTGTTAAACGATCGAGTTATGTCCGCCCTGCGGAGATGGCCGGAACACGAATTGCTGCACGTCAAACGAGACTGGAATAAGAGCGCGGATCACTTGGCTACGCTGGCCATGCGCGACAACGTAGGGGTAACGGTTTCCGATCCGGCTCTGTTATCAGACCTGACGGAGATCAACCGGTTGCCCGAGATCATCCGTCCAGCCAACACGGAAGAGACAATCCGGGTGAACGCCGTTACCCGATCGCAGAAGCGTCGCTCTTCAGCCGATGGCCCATTATCCCCAGAAACAATGACCGAGGGGATAGTTCAACGGTTGCGAGCAGAGCGGATTCTCCAAGCGCAGAACGAGGAAGCGTGGATAGTGGATCTCAAGGCGTACCTTAACGGAGAAGTGAATAAACTGACCGCCGAACAAGCTAAGGAATGTTTCAAGTTGGCCCCGGATTACGAAGTGGACGAAAACGGGCTACTGTTCTTCTACCGAGACGCCGACCAGCCGGAGATCGAGAGAGAGAGATCAGCCCGGCTAGTCATACCCGCTACTCTACAGCCGGATATTCTCCATCACTACCATGTGAGCTTGGAAGGGGGACATCAGGGCATCGGCCGGACATATCACAAGGTCAAGACACATTTCCACTGGCGGGGGCTTTACCGTAGCGTTCAGGCCTACGTGGGGAGCTGTCCAGATTGCGAAACCGGGAAAGGCCGGCCGACCATCAGAGGACGGTCGCCTGGAAACATACAGGCCACTTATCCTTTTCAAGTTATCGCGATGGACCATATCCCGTCCTTACCCAAATCTCGAAATGGGTATACGGAGCTGCTGATCTGGACGGATTTGTTTACCGGGCTGGTTATAGCAAAGGCCAGTTCCACCCGTACCGCCCAACAGGTTGCGCAAAGTTACGAAGAATGTGTGTTCAGGCGTTTCGGGGCGAGCGAGGTCATCCGGCACGATAGGGAGCCCGGATTTATGGCAGACGTATTCCGAGCTTTCAATAAGATCCTAGGACAGAAGCAGAGCGCCACTATGGCTTACCGCCCGCAGGCGAATGGAAAGGCCGAAAGGATGGTTCAGACCCTAACCAGAGCCCTCAAGATGTACGTGGTGGAGGCGGATCAATGCAACTGGGATGAATATGCCGAGAGACTGGTTTTCGCTCTCAACTCGTCGTACGACCGGGTAAGGGGCGACACCCCTTTTTATCTGGCTTACGGATGGGATCCCCGATCCACTTTGGAAGCCGCCATACCAATAGGGTGCACCAGAAGCCGGGACAGAGACGCTCGCCGCTGGAGGGTGGGAGTGCAGCGCCACTACTCACTGGCGAGGGAACAAGTAAACGAACGTCTCCGACAAGCAATCAAGGATCGCGCCGACCAAAACAACGACCGCGCCGGAGAACACGGCATCGAGCCCGGCTCCCGGGTGTGGCTGTATCTGGATCGGGTCAAGGAAGGCTATGCACGGAAGCTTGCGCATATGTGGCATGGCCCCTTCCGAGTGGCAGAACTGGTCGGGGATCATGCAGTTAAGCTGGTCACGACCGGTACGGAATACAGCGTTTTCCCGATAGTACATGTCTCCAAGTTGAAGCTGACGAAGCACTTCCCGGACCGCCCGAATATACGCCTTGCAGGGGAAAACGACCGGTTAGATTTCGATGAAGCTCTGCTGCCGGAGGACAGTTGGGACAAGCCGTTAGACCCGGACGAGTACGAGGTAGAAGAAATTTTAGACGTCCGGAACGGACGGAAAACCCGGTTTGGGCGGATTCACAGGGAGTTTCTCGTGCAGTGGAAAAATTGCGAGGAGCAGTCGTGGGTGGACGAGCTAGACTTAAATTGCGGAGCTTTAATGAGAGAGTTCGACCGCCGGCGGACTAGCCGGAATCGCTTCGGAGTCATGCAGACCCACGAAGAAGGTGGGACAGAGAACTAGTCCGCCCGGCCCCAGGGCAACAGGCACGGCCGGACCAGATAACACCACTCAGCCGAGTAATCGGTAGATGGAGCTAGTCGGGTCCGATCGGCCTTTTCCGGAGTTATCCTCGAATCAGTATAGTGCCGGATGGAGTGGTTTTCCGGAGTTGTCTTCGATTCAGTATGGTGCCGGATGGAATGGTTTTCCGGAGTTGTCTTCGATTCAGTATGGTGCCGGATGGGAGAAGTCAGACGAAGAAGATGAGCAAGCGGTTACTTACGTAAAAAATGGAAAGAAAAGTGTATTATCGAGGTTAACAGCCAGTAACGAATAAAAAGACGATGTATGCAAGGCTAGCCTCGTGGGACACCCTTGACGAAGCTCAGCGAAACTTGTTCCGGAGTCGGGGTACGCGGAGGCCAGGGTGACGATCGGGATCCTGCCGAAACTGGTTGCGCCACGGATCTTGTTGGTCGAGCACATCGAGCGAAGCTTGGAGAGTGGGAACCTGACACTTACCCAAACCTGGATACCAAGTCCCGCCTTCGGCCGAGATCCCGCTCTTCTCCACGCGGCGGTTGGCCAGATGTAGCATGATCGGGTGGAGGAAAATGTCCAAGTCGCAGTGGCCACGTTGGATTCCATCGACCACGAAGTTGCAGACCTTAGCCCAGCCCTCAGTCGCGCGGTTGCGACGGTTCTTGCGGTCGGTCCGGTACTTGGCTAGCCCGGGAGATTCGCGCCCGGCGGCAACGGAAATGCAAAGGTGATGAGTCGACTCCCAGATGGATTGTCCATGCCGGGAGAGGTACTCCTTGCAGACTTTCCGCAATTCCGCGAACCAGCCGGCATGGGGCAGGCCGATGTCCGGCATCTCTGTCGCCAGTATGGCCCAAGGTTTCTGGGACAAAATTGCGTTCAGCGACCCGATCGCCACTAGCTTGGCATTCCAGTCCTCGGCCTTGGGCACAGCGAGGGCCGGTGGGAATATCCACAGCGGCGGACGAGTCAATGACTTGGTGACCAAGGCTCCAGTGAGGTCCTGGATACGCAGGCCTTCCAACTGCGCCTTTGACCAAGGGACCGCCGCGGCCAGTTCGAGAGCCGTCATGACCTTCCGGCGGGGAATCCACAACGGAGGAGACTCCTCCGAGGATTCCTTGGACTCGTTCTCGTCGAAGGCGAAGGGGTCTGGGGAAGGCAATTCCTCGAGGTCCTCAGTGGTAGCCTCGTCAGAATCCAGCCCCGATAGGCCAGACGCTTCTTCTCCATCAGGAGAGGCAGTGGATGGACCTTGGGGGTCATGAGGGGAGACGCTAAGGAGAGCCGGAGTAGTCGGAGTCTTCGACGAAGATCTGGCAGCGCGAGAACGACGGGGGGACTTTCCCGAAGCCGGTGGAGCCGGGATCGAAGTGGGTCTAGGACTCGGCCCGCTCTCCCCATGGACTAGGGCCGCGCTCACCGGCGCGGCGGACCGTTTGGGCCGTTTGGCTGCCACGGGGCCTTGAAGCGACGCAACCCGACTGGATCGACGCTTGCCTTTGTGCCCAGGCGGATCTTCAGTGGACAAGGGAGAAGCCGCCTGCTGGTTGACTGGCGCTAGCGGCGGGTTAGGGTCCTGGGAAGTATTCCAAATCCGTAGGCGAGAAACTTTTCCCGTATCACCGGTCGCTGGACCGGGGGCGGGAATTCCCGCGTCAGATGTCTGAACGGCCGCGGCGGAATTAGCAGCTGACGGAAGAAGGGGCGTGGCGGAAGCGGCCTGACCAGGGTCTCGCGGACAGGCCAAGTCAAGGAGGTGCCTGATAGCCTCCCGGATGGGAGCAGGACCCTTCATGAGACCTCTCACCCGGGACGCCGAAGCTGCTAGGCGAGCCCGATCTTCCTTGAGAGAAGAAAAGCAATCCGCACGCTCCTCCGCAAGCTGAGTGAACGCCTCCCGGGCTTCACTCACACCCGATTGGGTTTCAGCGTATGCGGCCTCAAGCTCCCGGATCCGGCGTTTAAGGTCGGCCGATGCATCGGCCGACTGATATAGCGCCTTCTGGTACTTGGTCAGCTTCTTGGCAAGACGGATCCGGCGAAACTCCAGCTTGCCCAGTTCCTGCTGCGCACCTTCCAACCGTTTGGAGAGCTTGATATAGCTGTCGTAGCGCGTCGTCAACTCACGCGCGGTCTGGAAAGACTCGATCATCAAGACACGGAGGTTCATGACGTTTTGGTCTAAGAGCATACACGGAGTGAATGAGTGGGGAGGCGAACCAGAACAGGCGGAAGATACTTACTTTGGATTTTCAAGGCAGCTATGACTTTCTGGTTTTGGACACGCTGTGAGTCCGACTGTTTTCGGAGGCGATCTCTCGCTTGGAGAAGGTCGGCGTTCTCACTTTCCAGCTGGCCAATTCGGTCGCGAGACTGAAAAGTCGCCAGGACTTCCCGGACCCGGGATTCGTCTGCTTGCTGGCTAGCCAGCCGGGCGGTCGCAGCCAAATCGGTGTTCGCTTGCTCTAGACTGGCTACGTGAGCGGTCAACGCAGCGACTTGAGCTTGCAGAGCGGCCAGGTCAGGTTGCCCGGGGCGATGCTCTGGGCCGGCCTGATGGGCATCCGGTCCTACGGCCGATAGCTGGGTATTGACCGGGGAGTGGCCCGGCACAGGAGCAATGGGGGCGTTGTTACGATCAGACATAGAGGCGTTGAAAATCGAAGTGTGGGGAATGTGATGAGCGCGTGCCTCAGCCGTTGTGCGGCTGCGACAAGGCTCAGGGGCGGCTGTGGTGAAGTGCTCCAGAAGTTAACGGACTAATGATGATGGATGCCCGCACCGGATTGGCTGAAATGTTACTCTAAGCCGGATGCCCAGACCGGCCAGGAATAAGATGCAATTTGGGACTGCCAGGCACCCTTGTAGGCGGTCGGGCGGTGCCTGGCTGGAAATCAAGTCGGCGGACCTGACAAGGGGCGAGGATAGTCGGATAAGCGGGCTGAGCAGAAGGAAGGACTATGGAGGCTTGACGGTCAAGATGGCGGATTGTCTGTAAGGATGGAGTGGAAGGGGCCCGAAAGAAGAGGATTGTTCTAGTGG
>MIQA02016559.1:0-11006 GCA_001887855.2 Sclerospora graminicola
CATTGTTATTGGTTTAGCTGGCCGATCGATTATTCTCGGTCCAGCCGTTACTATACAAACTTCAAGTGTCCTATTGGTTTAGCTGGCCGATCGACTATTCTCGGCCCAGCCGGCACTATACAAAGTTCAAGTATATTACCCAACGAGCTCCCCGGTGACGATTTCCGCCCAGGATCTACCCCTAGTCCTACACTTCATCTCCCTATTGGATGGATTTACACTTTTCGCCCTAGGGTCCATCAAGAGAGCTAACCACCCAGTACTGACGGGTACACAAGGTGAGCTTTTAACATGCAACATTCGAGCAGTCGCGATCAAGCGGATGGAAGCGACCGATCCCGCCGGCCTCAAGCCGGATCGGATCATGACTCGGATGGACGGAGTACCCCCTCCGGTAGTCAGTCGTCTGGGACCCCCGTGGGTGTTCGCGTCTCAGGAAGATTTCTGAGAGCGACTACATCACAATGGTGCGCGTGCCCGGATCTCTTGGTGACCCTGGATATCACCGCGAGTCCCTAGCGGGCGAAAGACCTAAACCTGTCAAATTTGTTGACGATGTTGTGTCAGGTGCATTGGGGGAAGGCATATCGCCCCCAATGCCGCTGAAGATGGAAGGATGCGATGGTCGCCTCGGATTGGGGGAGTTCGAGGTTGACATTAAAGAAGAAGTTACTCCCCTAGAGGCTCCACCGGGGGCGGATTACGGTACTACTTACAGTGCCGGCCGCTACACGGATGGAGCCGGATCGAACTATGGCGCAAGTCGCCATAGTCCGAGGAAGGATCATGGTTCCGACCATGATCCTAACGAACGAATGCATATTTTGGATATAAAAGAAAAGATAAAGGAAGAAAAAGCGGAAGTCGGATACAACCGGAGTGGGAAACCGGCCGGATCGGGACCAAGTCGCGATCTGGCCCCCCTACCCCTAAAGAAACCGGATTGGCAGGAATTGGATTATCCGACCTACAAAGACAAACCGCGATTCGAAGAGGAAGAAGAGAAGCAGGACGGCCTATCGACGGATATCGACTTGGAGCGTGCTTTCCATCTTCACGAGTTGGGGCAATTCCTGCGGACGGATAAGGTACTAAAAATAACACGGCCGAAGATCATAGGCGGATTGAAAGGTCCCGTCTCTCCCCCAACTCTCTCAGACGGCCACGTGTCCCTCATTAGAGGACTATTCGACCAACTCAAACAAGCCGGCATCAACACCGGCGTATTTGATCCGAACGAGTTGTTTGATCTGAAGATGGACAAGTTGAAGGAGGCGTCCAGCGCCCTGCACGACCACTTGGTACCGCTAGTGGGTTGCTCGCCGCCATCGAAAAAGATGACAGCTACGACTGGAGTGGCGCCGTCCACGCCGCCGGCGACAAGCAAACCAGCCGGTATACACTCAGGCTCTTCGCAGTACGAGTCTGCCCCTTCGGAAGCGGACTCATCTGATTCATCGGTGGGTATCACCCGCATGACGCTTGGCCCAAGGGGAGCAGCGCGTGTGGCGACAGCCATGAGACTTGGAGGACGTGAGGATCCGGGTACGCCCGAGCGGAAGAACGCCGGCCAGTACAGCGTACAGGCCTGGCGGACAGCGGCGGCGGATCCAGAACCAAAAGAGGAAGACGAAGACGCGGACGGGCGAATTAAGAAGGAACGCCAATCTGGCAGCCCGGCTGCCCCTCAAGCCGCCCCTCAAGTCGCCCCTCAAGTCGCTCCTCAGGTGCCGGATCACCTGCAAAACATGTTTTCGGCGATGATGGAGCGATACTTGGAAGAGCAACGTCGGCTGAGCGCCAGTCGCGGCAGTCCGAAGTCACCGGACCAGCCCGCTCGTCGTGGGACACAGGCCCCCGAACCAGTCCAGTACTATGCGAGGGAGCCGAGTGATGAAGATATGGAGTCGGTGCAGTCCAAGCAAAGTGAACCCCATGCCGCCCCGCCGAGCCGTCAGACAGGTCGCCGGACCGGACGTCGGCCAACGAACAGGAAGCTGTCTCTCAGCGACGTGGATATGGAATCCGTCAGGTCGGCCAAGTACCATTACAATCCCGACGACCTGGATCTGGGGATGGCCCGCCGAGCCCATATGGCCTCGGCCCAAGCGTTTGACGCGGATTCGGGAGCGATCACGAGGGTGCGAATGTCGGCCACGTCCGAGCTGAAAGACTTCACCGGACGCGACGCGGACGAGGACCAGGCCCGAGGATGGGTGAGCAAGACGAAGTCGGCATTCCTCAGAGACCGGACGTCGGACTATGAGAAATGCCTGATCTTCGGGGATTTGATGAAGGGACCAGCGAAACACTGGATCCAACAACTCAGCCGGGAAAACCGAGGAAATTGGAGGGGATTGGCCGGTGCGTTCGAGGAGCAATACTGCGGAGCTGGAATGTCAGCGGCGCGACAATATTTCCACTCCAAGAAGCGACCGGATGAGACCCCCCTGGAGTATCTCCATCGTTTAAATGTCGCTGGCATGAGAGCGGATATTCCCGTTAAAGAAGACACCAACCGGTCGGAAGCTGCCCGCGAACACGTGGAACTGTTCATCAGCACGTTGGACGATCGGGAGCTGGCAAACCAGCTGGCGTTAATGCGGGTGAAGAATACGACGGAGCTGGAAGTGACGTTGCGCACGTACCTAAGGGCGAAAAAGCAAGACCCCAAGGCAGCAGTTGGAACCGGCCGTTTCAAGTCCCGATTTAACGCGGATCAAGGAGGCCGGCCGCCATCTACCAGGACGGCCCGAGCCGTCCGCATGGTCACCCGAGAGTCAGACGCGACCAGCTCGGAAGAGGAGTATCAGCGATCCGGGGGCGAGTCTGAGGAGGAACAGTATCGGTACCTTTTCTCGGCAGAAGCCAGTCAGCCGTCCAGGCTGCCAGCCGATCCCGGTCAGTCGAAGAGTTTTCCGGCTCGAGCTGACCAGGATTACCCCAGGCGCAAGTGCACCCACTGTGGGTCCATCAAGCATGACGACCGGAGCTGCTGGAAGCGGCTGACATGCAAGAAGTGCGAGAGGAAGGGACACCCGGCGGAACACTGCCTGTTCACGTGTAAGGCTTGCGGGGAGGTGCATGAGGCGGGACTGTGCCCAATGGAAGAATTCTACAACCTGTTGAAGAAGTGGTACGTCCCGACCAAGCATTCTGGAATGTTGCCGCCCGGAGCGGAAAAGATGTTAAACAAGATCGCTCGCCAGGTTGGAATCTGGTTCGAGCCGAGCGGTCTAGTGTTAGTTTCTATGCATATGTCGGTAAAGAGGATAATCAAGAAGCAAAGCAAAGGATAACCGACAATACATGTAAGTTTGACGATTACGTCACCCGGTCCCCGGCCGGTACGGCTGACCCCTTCCTGGTGAGCAGTATACGGACGGATGAGTATTCCCGGTCTGAAGTGCGAATGGAATTGAACCTGTTACCTGGCGAGTCGCGAGGTTATTGGAAGTATCACTCGCCGGATAAATGCTTCAAGCAGGCCAAGGCGGATGGAAAAATCAAAAACCAGAAAGCTACCATGTTGTTCGATTCTGGCGCAGAAGTGTCTATCGTAGACACCACCTTTGCTCGTAAGGTGGGGTGTGAGATAGACGAGACGAAGCGGCAGGAATGTATAGGCATTGGAGAGAGTTCGTACATGACCCAAGGAAGGACAAGAGTCAAGATTACGTTAGCTGGGTCACTGGTATATTACTTTACCGCCTGGGTAGGCAAGTTGGCCGGGCAGGATGCAATTTTGGGCATGGATTTTATGGTCCCGGCCGGTATACGGCTGGACTTATCGCATGGAACACTGACGTTGCCAGACGAGGTACAGATCCAGCTGGCCGGCCGGCGGCCCTTATATGGCGCCTACGTCCAGTTCCTCAAGCTAGGTCAGTTTGTAACGGTGCCAGTGGGAAAGGCGGTGGAAGTAATGTTACGGCCGCACGACCGACGGAGTAAGTTATGGCTGACAAGGGGCGAGTGCTGGGTACCATCTGTGGTTAAAGGGAGTGGACATCTCAACTTCATAAGCGTGACCAACATCTCTGAAAAACCCCTCAACTTGCATGAAGATGTGATTATTGGAATGTGGCTGGCCGAGGATAAAGTGCCCCGCCGGCCGGGCTATGTCACTGTTGGCTCAAGACGCTATATCGAGTGGCAAAACCTGGCTTTTCAGGCAACCACCGATCTAGTCAGCGAAGAGGAAGAATTAGAAGAGAACCAGACTCCGATGGTGGATAAACCCGAGTACCGGACCCCTTCTAAAATATTGACGCGGAACCGGCCGTCGCCGGATCCGGCTGAATGCATGGACCGAAGCTACGCCCCGATCGCGGAACTGGTTTTGCCCACTCGGAGGGAGACGGACGAACGACAGAGTCGGGAGAAAGGACCAAGCAGAGTTGCATATACGGTCAGCCCCGATGACGGTTGTGACGACCGAAGTGAAAGCGGATCGGCCCAGCCGGCCGAGCAGAATTCGGAAATAGCCGAAGGCGGATCGGCCCAGCCGGCCAAGCAGAATTCGGAAGCGGCCGAAGGCGGATCGGCCCGGCCGGCCGAGCAGAATTCGGAAGCGGCCGAAGCCGATCAAGTCTGCATTCATGAAGGGGGCGAACTATACGTTGAAGGCATGGAAGAACAGATGGCGGTGCTACCTGAGGTGACACCCTGCCCCCCAGCAGTCACTATCGACGATCTACAAGTGGGAGACCCGGATGTGAACACCCCGGAGGAGATCAGCAGATTGAAGGATATTATATGGAAAAGACGACATCTGTTGATCGGACCAGGGAACGCACTTCCTCCGGCCGCCCATGGGGCGGTTTGTGATATCGATGTGGGAGGTGCCAAGCCGGTAGCACAGAGATGCCGAAGAGTCGCCCCCCAATATCGGGAAAAGCTTTCAGAGCTTATCAAGGGTTTGCTGGCCACCAAGATAATTCAGCCGTCCACCTCGCCATGGGCTTCGCCCATTGTAATTATCATCAAGAAGAATGGGGTGGATATAAGGTTGTGCATCGATTACCGGCTGGTGAACCGGCTGACTAAGCTGATGATTTATCCGATGCCGCTGATAAACGACCTGCTGGAAGACCTGGATAAAGTTTGGTGGTATTGCTCACTGGACATGGCCACTGGATTCTGGGTGGTCTCCATGACCGATCGTGCACGGGAGATCTCTGCATTCGTGACGCCTTTCGGGTTGTTCGAGTGGAACCGGATGCCGTTCGGTCTGAAGAATGCTCCGCAGATTTATCAACGGTTGATAGATAACGCGCTGTACGGACACTTCAAAATCAAGGCGGATCAAGATCCGGCTCTGGTCGGGGATGTGTTCGCCGAAGGTGACCCGGACCCCGACCCAAAACCTTCAGTTTTGGGGCGGCGGTCTTACATTGATGACATTCTCGTTACGGCAACTACCTGGGATTTACTGTGTGACAAAGTGGAGAAGTTGATGATTACGTGTGAAAAGTGGAATCTTTCGATTAGTGTGGTTAAGAGTTTCTGGGGTAAGACTAAGGTAACCTATCTGGGTCATCAAGTGTCGATTGCCGGATTGGAAGCTAACCCGAAGGATTTGGAATCCTTGAGTAATCTGCCTTTCCCGCGATCCCTAAAGGCTATGCAATCCTTTTTGGGCAGCCTGAATTATTACAGTCGGTTCATCGAGGATTTTGCAGTCTATGCGGCGGTCTTGTATGAGTTGCGGGAGGTGGATTACCATAAGCTGAGAGAGCAGGATAGGCAAGCGGAGACGCAGGCCGGGCCGGCGATTTCAGCCAATGAGGAAGCGCCCTTTTCGAGTATTTCAGCCAATGAGGAAGCGCCCTTTTCGGGTAGTTCAGCCAATGGGGAAGCGCCCTTGTCTGCCCAGACAAGCGACCGGCCGCCGAACCCCGACGCAGCCGGCCCGGACGACCACATGACCCGAGCGATGGTGGCCTTCGGCATGCTAAAAGCGAAGATGGCGACCACACCGGTCCTGAAACATTTCGATGTTAACAAGACTCCGGTGGTCATCATCTACGCTAACAAGTGGGCCATCTCGGCCGCTCTCGTGCAAGATCATGATGGAGTGTACTGCCCCGTGACCTTCACCAGCCGGACCCTGAAAGTTAATGAAGTTAATTACGGATTGGTGGATAAAGAAGTTCTGGCTCTATTACGGATCTTAGATGTGTGTTATACGATGCTGGTGACTCGGCCTATCAAAGTACTCTCCAGACGGTCGACCCTATCATGGCTCTTGACGGCGAACGGGATTGACGGTCGGCTGGGGAGATGGGCGGCTCTGTTGTCTCAGTGGTCTCTCGAAGTTATTAAGTGTACTAAAGGGGAAGAGGAAATACTGGGCACACTGGCTGCCAGCATTACCCCCAGGGCAGAAGTGGAGGAAGCACAGATAGCGATCGCACCTCGGAAGCAGCCTCGACAAACTATCGTATTACCGCCACCAACAGTGGGACCCACGGAGGAACTAATGGTTTTGAGTTTCGATGGGTCAGCGAGTGTAAAGAAAGGGGTCGGAGCCTATAGTGCCATTTTGTGGAAGCTGCCCGAATGGAAGGCGGTCGCGGCCGCCTCGGATTTCACGCCTGGCATCACGGTGAACGAAGCGGAGTATAGAGGACTGCTGCTTTCTTTAGATTTGCTGGCTGGCCGGACACAGGGGCGGATCATCATATGCGGTGATTCCAACCTAGTGATCCGGCAAATCACCGGAGAGATAGATTGCAAGGCACCGCGGCTGAGACTGTTAAACGATCGGGTTATGTCTGCCTTGCGGAGATGGCCGGAACACGAATTGCTGCACGTCAAACGAGACTGGAATAAGAGCGCGGATCACTTGGCTACGCTGGCCATGCGCGACAACGTGGGGGTAACGGTTTCCGATCCGGCTCTGTTATCAGACCTGACGGAGATCAACCGATTGCCCGAGATCATCCATCCAGCCAACACGAAGGAGACAATCCGGGTGAACGCCGTTACCCGATCGCAGAAGCGTCGTTCTTCAGCCGATGGCCCATTATCCCCAGAAACAATGACCGAGGGGATAGTTCAACAGTTGCGAGCAGAGCGGATTCTCCAAGCGCAGAACGAAGAAGCGTGGATAGTGGATCTCAAGGCGTACCTTAACGGAGACGTGAATAAACTGACCGCCGAACAAGCTAAAGAATGTTTCAAGTTGGCCCCGGATTACGAGTGGACGAAAACGGGCTACTGTTCTTCAACCGAGACGCCGACCAGCCGGAGATCGAGAGAGATAGATCAGCTCGGCTAGTCATACCCGCTACTCTACAGCCGGATATTCCCCATCACTACCATGTGAGCTTGGAAGGGGGACATCAGGGCATCGGCCGGACATATCACAAGGTAAAGACACATTTCCACTGGCGAGGGCTTTACCGTAGCGTTCAGGCCTACGTGGGGAGCTGTCCAGATTGCGAAACCGGAAAAGGCCGGCCGACCATTAGAGGACGGTCGCCTGGAAACATACAGGCCACCTATCCTTTTCAAGTTATCGCGATGGACCATATCCCGTCCTTACCCAAATCTCGAAATGGGTATACAGAGCTGCTGATCTGGACGGATTTGTTTACCGGGCTGGTTATAGCAAAGGCCAGCTCCACCCGTACCGCCCAACAGGTTGCGCAAAGTCACGAAGAATGTTGTTCAGGCGTTTCGGGGCGAGCGAGGTCATCCGGCACGATAGGGAGCCCGGATTTATGGCAGACGTATTCCGAGCGTTCAATAAGATCCTAGGACAGAAGCAGAGCGCCACTATGGCTTACCGCCCGCAGGCGAATGGAAAGGCCGAAAGGATGGTCCAGACCCTAACCAGAGCCCTCAAGATGTACGTGGTGGAGGCGGATCAATGCGACTGGGATGAATATGCCGAGAGACTGGTTTTCGCTCTCAACTCGTCGTACGACCGGGTAAGGGGCGACACCCCTTTTTATCTGGCTTACGGATGGGATCCCCGATCCACTTTGGAAGCCGCCATACCAATAGGGTGCACCAGAAGCCGGGACAGAGACGCTCGCCGCTGGAGGATGGGGGTGCAGCGCCACTACTCACTGGCGAGGGAACAAGTAAACGAACGTCTCCGACAAGCAATCAAGGATCGCGCCGACCAAAACAACGACCGCGCCGGAGAACACGGCATCGAGCCCGGCTCCCGGGTGTGGCTGTATCTGGATCGGGTCAAGGAAGGCTATGCACGGAAGCTTGCGCATATGTGGCATGGCCCCTTCCGAGTGGCAGAACTGGTCGGGGATCATGCAGTTAAGCTGGTCACGGCCGGTACGGAATACAGCGTTTTCCCGATAGTACATGTCTCCAAGTTGAAGTTGGCGAAGCACTTCCCGGATCGCCCGAATATACGCCTTGCGGGGGAAAGCGACCGGTTAGACTTCGATGAAGCTCTGCTGCCGGAGGACAGTTGGGACAAGCCGTTAGACCCGGACGAGTACGAGGTAGAAGAAATTTTGGACGTCCGGAACGGACGGAAAACCCGGTTTGGGCGGATTCACAGGGAGTTTCTCGTGCAGTGGAAAAATTGCGAGGAGCAGTCGTGGGCGGACGAGCTAGACTTAAATTGCGGAGCTTTAATGAGAGAGTTCGACCGCCGGCGGACTAGCCGGAATCGCTTCGGGGTTATGCAGACCCACGAAGAAGGTGGGACAGAGAGCTAGTCCGCCCGGCCCCAGGGCAACAGGCACGGCCGGACCAGATAACACCACTCAGCCGAGTAATCGGTAGATGGAGCTAGTCGGGTCCGATCGGCCTTTTTCGGAGTTATCTTCGAATCAGTATGGTGCCGGATGGAGTGGTTTTCTGGAGTTGTCTTCGATTCAGTATGGTGCCGGATGGAATGGTTTTTCTGGAGTTGTCTTCGGTTCAGTATGGTGCCGGATGGAGTGGTTGTCTGCGATTCAGTATGGTGCCGGATGGGAGAAGTCAGACGAAGAAGATGAGCAAGCGGTTACTTACGTAAAAAATGGAAAGAAAAGTGTATTATCGAGGTTAACAGCCAGTAACGAATAAAAAAGACGATGTATGCAAGGCTAGCCTCGTGGGACACCCTTGACGAAGCTCAGCGAAACTTGTTCCGGAGTCGGGGTACGCGGAGGCCAGGGTGACGATCGGGATCCTGCCGAAACTGGTTGCGCCACGGATCTTGTTGGTCGAGCGCATCGAGCGAAGCTTGGAGAGTGGGAACCTGACACTTACCCAAACCTGGATACCAAGTCCCGCCTTCGGCCGAGATCCCGCTCTTCTCCACGCGGCGGTTGGCCAGATGTAGCATGATCGGGTGGAGGAAAATGTCCAAGTCGCAGTGGCCGCGTTGGATTCCATCGACCACGAAGTTGCAGACCTTAGCCCAGCCCTCAGTCGCGCGGTTGCGACGGTTTTTGCGGTCGGTCCGGTACTTGGCTAGCTCGGGAGATTCGCGCCCGGCGGCAACGGAAATGCAAAGGTGATGAGTCGACTCCCAGATGGATTGTCCATGCCGGGAGAGGTACTCCTTGCAGACTTTCCGCAATTCCGCGAACCAGCCGGCATGGGGCAGGCCGATGTCCGGCATCTCTGTCGCCAGTATGACCCAATGTTTCTGGGACAAAATTGCGTTCAGCGACCCGATCGCCACTAGCTTGGCATTCCAGTCCTCGGCCTTCGGCACAGCGAGGGCCGGTGGGAATATCCACAGCGGCGGACGAGTCAAGGACTTGGTGACCAAGGCTCCAGTGAGGTCCTGGATACGCAGGCCTTCCAACTGCGCCTTTGACCAAGGGACCGCCGCGGCCAGTTCGAGGGCCGTCATGACCTTCCGGCGGGGAATCCACAACGGAGGAGACTCCTCTGAGGATTCCTTGGACTCGTTCTCGTCGAGGGCGAAGGGGTCCGGGGAAGGCAATTCCTCGAGGTCCTCAGTGGTAGCCTCGTCAGAATCCAGCCCCGATAGGCCAGACGCTTCTTCTCCATCAGGAGAGGCGGTGGATGGACCTTGGGGATCATGAGGGGAGACGCTAAGGAGAGCCGGAGTAGTCGGAGCCTTCGACGAAGATCTGGCAGCGCGAGAACGACGGGGGGACTTTCCCGAAGCCGGTGGAGCCGGGATCGAAGTGGGCCTAGGACTCAGCCCGCTCTCCCCATGGACTAGGGCCGCGCTCACCGGCGCGGCGGACCGTTTGGGCCGTTTGGCTGCCATGGGGCCTTGAAGCGACGCAACCCGACTGGATCGACGCTTGCCTTTGTGCCCAGGCGGATCTTCAGTGGACAAGGGAGAAGCCGCCTGCTGGTTGACTGGCGCTAGCGGCGGGTTAGGGTCCTGGGAAGTATTCCAAATCCGTAGGCGAGAAAATTTTCTCGTATCACCGGTCGCTGGACCGGGGGCGGGAGTTCCCGCGTCAGATGTCTGAACGGCCGCGGCGGGATTAGCAGCTGAAGGAAGAAGGGGCGTGGCGGAAGCGGCCTGACCAGGGTCTCGCGGACAGGCCAAGTCAAGGAGGTGCCTGATAGCCTCCCGGATGGGAGCAGGACCCTTCATGAGACCTCTCACCCGGGACGCCGAAGCTGCTAGACGAGCCCGATCTTCCTTGAGAGAAGAAAAGCAATCCGCACGCTCCTCCGCAAGCTGAGTGAACGCCTCCCGGGCTTCACTCACACCCGATTGGGTTTCAGCGTATGCGGCCTCAAGCTCCCGGATCCGGCGTTTAAGGTCGGCCGATGCATCGGCCGACTGATATAGCGCCTTCTGGTACTTGGTCAGCTTCTTGGCAAGACGGATCCGGCGAAACTCCAAATTGCCCAGTTTCTGCTGCGCACCTTCCAACCGTTTGGAGAGCTTGATATAGCTGTCGTAGCGCGTCGTCAACTCACGCGCGGTCTGAAAAGACTCGATCATCAAGACACGGAGGTTCATGACGTTTTGGTCTAAGAGCATACACGGAGTGAATGAGTGGGGAGGCGAACCAGAACAGGCGGAAGATACTTACTTT
>MIQA02016561.1:0-22871 GCA_001887855.2 Sclerospora graminicola
GACGCGACCAGCTCGGAGGAGGAGTATCAGCGATCTGGGGGCGAGTCTGAGGAGGAACAGTATCGGTACCTTTTCTCGGCAGAAGCCAGTCAGCCGTCCAGGCTGCCAGCCGGTTCCGGTCAGTCGAAGAATTTTCCGGCTCGAGCTGACCAGGATTACCCTAGGCGCAAGTGCAGCCACTGTGGGTCCATCAAGCATGACGACCGGAGCTGCTGGAAGCGGCTGACGTGCAAGAAGTGCGAGAGGAAGGGACACCCGGCGGAACACTGTCTGTTCACGTGTAAGGCTTGCGGGGAGGTGCATGAGGCGGGACTGTGCCCAATGGAAGAATTCTATAACCTGTTGAAGAAGTGGTACGTCCCGACCAAGCATTCTGGAATGTTGCCGCCCGGAGCGGAAAAGATGTTAAACTAGATCGCTCGCCAGGTTGGAATCTGGTTCGAGCCGAGCGGTCTAGTGTTAGTATCTATGCATATGTCGGTAAAGAGGATAATCAAGAAGCAAAGCAAAGGATAACCGACAATACATGTAAGTTTGACGATTACGTCACCCGGTCCCCGGCCGGTACGGCTGACCCCTTCCTGGTGAGCAGTATACGGACGGATGAGTATTCCCGGTCTGAAGTGCGAATGGAATTGAACTTGTTACCTGGCGAGTCGCGAGGTTATTGGAAGTATCACTCGCCGGATAAATGGTTCAAGCAGGCCAAGGCGGATGGAAAAATCAATAACCAGAAAGCTACCATGCTGTTCGACTCTGGCGCAGAAGTGTCTATCGTAGACATCACCTTTGCTCGTAAGGTGGGGTGTGAGATAGACGAGACGAAGCGGCAGGAATGTATAGGCATTGGAGAGAGTTCGTACATGACCCAAGGAAGAACAAGAGTGGGTCGTTGGTATATTACTTTACCGCCTGGGTAGGCAAGTTGGCCGGGCAGGATGCAATTTTGGGCATGGATTTTATGGTCCCGGCCGGTATACGGCTGGACTTATCGCATGGGACCTTGACGTTGCCGGACGAAGTACAGATCCAGCTGGCCGGCCGGCGGCCCTTATATGGCGCCTACGTTCAGTTCCTCAAGCTAGGTCAGTTTGTAACGGTGCCCGTGGGAAAGGCGGTGGAAGTAATGTTACGACCACGCGACCGACGGAGTAAGTTATGGCTGACAAGGGGCGAGTGCTGGGTACCATCTGTGGTTAAAGGGAGTGGACATCTCAACTTCATAAGCGTGACCAACATCTCTGAAAAACCCCTCACCTTGCATGAAGATGTGATTATTGGAATGTGGCTGGCCGAGGATAAAGTGCCCCGCCGGCCGGGCTATGTCACTGTTGGCTCAAGACGCTATATCGAGTGGCAAAACCTGGCTTTTCAGGCAACCACCGATCTGGTCAGCGAAGAGGAAGAATTAGAAGAGGACCAGACTCCGATGGTGGATAAACCCGAGTACCGGACCCCTTCTAAAATATTGACGCGGAGCCGGCCGTCGCCGGATCCGGCCGAATGTATTGACCGAAGCTACGCCCCGATCGCGGAACTGGTTTTGCCCACTCAGAGGGAGACGGACGAACGACAGAGTCGGGAGAAAGGACCAAGCAGAGTTGCATATGCGGTCAGCCCCGATGACAGTTGTGACGACCGAAGTGAAAGCGGATCGGCCCAGCCGGCCGAGCAGAATTCGGAAATAGCCGAAGGCGGATCGGCCCAGCCGGCCGAGCAGAATTCGGAAGTAGCCGAAGCGGATCGGCCCAGCCGGCCGAGCAGGATCCCGAAGCGGCCGAAGCCGATCAAGTCTGCATTCATGAAGGGGGCGAACTATATGTTGAAGGCATGGAAGAACAGATGGCGGTGCTACCTGAGGTGACCCCCTGCCCCCCAGCAGTCACTATCGACGATCTACAAGTGGGAGACCCGGATGTGAACACCCCGGAGGAGATCAGCAGATTGAAGGATATTATATGGAAAAGACGACATCTGTTGATCGGACCAGGGAACGCACTTCCTCCGGCCGCCCATGGGGCGGTTTGTGATATTGATGTGGGAGGTGCCAAGCCGGTAGCACAGAGATGCCGAAGAGTCGCCCCCCAATATCGGGAAAAGCTGTCAGAGCTTATCAAGGGTTTGCTGGCCACCAAGATAATTCAGCCGTCCACCTCGCCATGGGCTTCGCCCATTGTAATTATCATTAAGAAGAATGGGGTGGATATAAGGTTGTGCATCGATTACCGGCTGGTGAACCGGCTGACTAAGCTGATGATTTATCCGATGCCGCTGATAAACGACCTGCTGGAGGACCTGGATAAAGTTTTGTGGTATTGCTCACTGGACATGGCCAGTGGATTCTGGGTGGTCTCTATGACCGATCGTGCACGGGAGATCTCTGCATTCGTGACGCCTTTCGGGTTGTTCGAGTGGAACCGGATGCCGTTCGGTCTGAAGAATGCTCCGCAGATTTATCAACGGTTGATAGATAACGCGCTGTACGGACACTTCAAGATCAAGGCGGATCAAGATCCGGCTCTGGTCGGGGATGTGTTCGCCGAAGGTGACCCGGACCCCGACCCAAAACCTTCAGTTTTGGGGCGGCGGTCTTACATTGATGACATTCTCGTTACGGCAACTACCTGGGATTTACTGTGTGACAAAGTGGAGAAGTTGATGATTACGTGTGAAAAGTGGAATCTTTCGATTAGTGTGGTTAAGAGTTTCTGGGGAAAGACTAAGGTGACCTATCTGGGTCATCAAGTGTCGATTGCCGGATTGGAGGCTAACCCGAAGGATTTGGAGTCCTTGAGTAATCTGCCTTTCCCGCGATCCCTAAAGGCTATGCAATCCTTTTTGGGCAGCCTGAATTATTACAGTCGGTTCATCGAGGATTTTGCAGTCTATGCGGCGGTCTTGTATGAGTTGCGGGAGGTGGATTACCATAAGCTGAGAGAGCAGGATAGGCAAGCGGAGACGCAAGCCGGGCCGGCAATTTCAGCCAATGAGGAAGCGCCCTTTTCGGTTATTTCAGCCAATGAGGAAGCGCCCTTTTCGGTTATTTCAGCCAATGGGGAAGCGCCCTGTATTTCAGCCAATGGGGAAGCGCCCTTATCTGCCCAGGCAAGCGACCGATCGCCGGACCCCGGCGCGGCCGGCCCGGACGACCACATGACCCGAGCGATGGTGGCCTTCGGCATGCTAAAAGCGAAGATGGCGACCACACCGGTCCTGAAACATTTCGATGTTAATAAGACTCCGGTGGTCATCATCTACGCTAACAAGTGGGCCATCTCGGCCGCTCTCGTGCAAGATCATGATGGAGTGTACTGTCCCGTGACCTTCACCAGCCGGACCCTGAAAGTTAATGAAGTTAATTACGGATTGGTGGATAAAGAAGTTCTGGCTCTATTACGGATCTTAGATGTGTGTTATACGATGCTGGTGTCTCGGCCTATCAAAGTACTCTCCAGACGGTCGACCCTATCATGGCTCTTGACGGCGAACGGGATTGACGGTCGGCTGGGGAGATGGGCGGCTCTGTTGTCTCAGTGGTCCCTCGAAGTTATTAAGTGTACTAAAGGGGAAGAGGAAATACTGGGCACACTGGCTGCCAGCATTACCCCCAGGGCAGAAGTGGAGGAAGCACTGATAGCGATCGCACCTCGGAAGCAGCCTCGACAAACTATCGTGTTGCCGCCGCCAACAGTGGGACCCACGGAGGAACTAATGGTTTTGAGTTTCGATGGGTCGGCGAGTGTAAAGAAAGGGGTCGGAGCCTATAGTGCCATTTTGTGGAAGCTGCCCGAATGGAAGGCGGTCGCGGCCGCCTCGGATTTCACGCCTGGCATCACGGTGAACGAAGCGGAGTATAGGGGATTACTGCTGTCCTTAGATCTGCTGGCTGGCCGGACACAGGGGCGGATCATCATATGCGGTGATTCCAACCTAGTGATCCGGCAAATCACCGGAGAGATAGATTGCAAGGCGCCGCGGCTGAGACTGTTAAATGATCGAGTTATGTCCGCCCTGCGGAGATGGCCGGAACACGAATTGCTGCACGTCAAACGAGACTGGAATAAGAGCGCGGATCACTTGGCTACGCTGGCCATGCGCGACAACGTGGGGGTAACGGTTTCCGATCCGGCTCTGTTATCAGACCTGACGGAGATCAACCGGTTGCCCGAGATCATCCATCCAGCCAACACGGAGGAGACAATCCGGGTGAACGCCGTTACCCGATCGCAGAAGCGTCGTTCTTCAGCCGATGGCCCATTATCCCCAGAAACAATGACCGAGGGGATAGTTCAACAGTTGCGAGCAGAGCGGATTCTCCAAGCGCAGAACGAGGAAGCGTGGATAGTGGATCTCAAGGCGTACCTTAACGGAGAAGTGAATAAACTGACCGCCGAACAAGCTAAGGAATGTTTCAAGTTGGCCCCGGATTACGAAGTGGACGAAAACGGGCTACTGTTCTTCTACCGAGACGCCGACCAGCCGGAGATCGAGAGAGATAGATCAGCTCGGCTAGTCATACCCGCTACTCTACAGCCGGATATTCTCCATCACTACCATGTGAGCTTGGAAGGGGGGCATCAGGGCATCGGCCGGACATATCACAAGGTCAAGACACATTTCCACTGGCGGGGGCTTTACCGTAGCGTTCAGGCCTACGTGGGGAGCTGTCCAGATTGCGAAACCGGGAAAGGCCGGCCGACCATCAGAGGACGGTCGCCTGGAAACATACAGGCCACTTATCCTTTTCAAGTTATCGCGATGGACCATATCCCGTCCTTACCCAAATCTCGAAATGGGTATACGGAGCTGCTGATCTGGACGGATTTGTTTACCGGGCTGGTTATAGCAAAGGCCAGTTCCACCCGTACCGCCCAACAGGTTGCGCAAAGTTACGAAGAATGTGTGTTCAGGCGTTTCGGGGCGAGCGAGGTCATCCGGCACGATAGGGAGCCCGGATTTATGGCAGACGTATTCCGAGCTTTCAATAAGATCCTAGGACAGAAGCAGAGCGCCACTATGGCTTACCGCCCGCAGGCGAATGGAAAGGCCGAAAGGATGGTCCAGACCCTAACCAGAGCCCTCAAGATGTACGTGGTGGAGGCGGATCAATGCGACTGGGATGAATATGCCGAGAGACTGGTTTTCGCTCTCAACTCGTCGTACGACCGGGTAAGGGGCGACACCCCTTTTTATCTGGCTTACGGATGGGATCCCCGATCCACTTTGGAAGCCGCCATACCAATAGGGTGCACCAGAAGCCGGGACAGAGACGCTCGCCGCTGGAGGATGGGAGTGCAGCGCCACTACTCACTGGCGAGGGAACAAGTAAACGAACGTCTCCGACAAGCAATCAAGGATCGCGCCGACCAAAACAACGACCGCGCCGGAGAACACGGCATCGAGCCCGGCTCCCGGGTGTGGCTGTATCTGGATCGGGTCAAGGAAGGCTATGCACGGAAGCTGGCGCATATGTGGCATGGCCCCTTCCGAGTGGCAGAACTGGTCGGGGATCATGCAGTTAAGCTGGTCACGGCCGGTACGGAATACAGCGTTTTCCCGATAGTACATGTCTCCAAGTTGAAGTTGGCGAAGCACTTCCCGGATCGCCCGAATATACGCCTTGCGGGGGAAAGCGACCGGTTAGATTTCGATGAAGCTCTGCTGCCGGAGGACAGTTGGGACAAGCCGTTAGACCCGGACGAGTACGAGGTAGAAGAAATTTTGGACGTCCGGAACGGACGGAAAACCCGGTTTGGGCGGATTCACAGGGAGTTTCTCGTGCAGTGGAAAAATTGCGAGGAGCAGTCGTGGGTGGACGAGCTAGACTTAAATTGCGGAGCTTTAATGAGAGAGTTCGACCGCCGGCGGACTAGCCGGAATCGCTTCGGGGTTATGCAGACCCACGAAGAAGGTGGGACAGAGAACTAGTCCGCCCGGCCCCAGGGCAACAGGCACGGCCGGACCAGATAACACCACTCAGCCGAGTAATCGGTGGATGGAGCTAGTCGGGTCCGATCGGTCTTTTTCGGAGTTATCTTCGAATCAGTATGGTGCCGGATGGAGTGGTTTTCCGGAGTTGTCTTCGATTCAGTATGGTGCCGGATGGAATGGTTTTCCGGAGTTGTCTTCGATTCAGTATGGTGCCGGATGGAGTGGTTTTCCGGAGTTGTCTTCGATTCAGTATGGTGCCGGATGGGAGAAGTCAGACGAAGAAGATGAGCAAGCGGTTACTTACGTAAAAAATGGAAAGAAAAGTGTATTATCGAGGTTAACAGCCAGTAACGAATAAAAAAGACGATGTATGCAAGGCTAGCCTCGTGGGACACCCTTGACGAAGCTCAGCGAAACTTGTTCCGGAGTCGGGGTACGCGGAGGCCAGGGTGACGATCGGGATCCTGCCGAAACTGGTTGCGCCACGGATCTTGTTGGTCGAGCGCATCGAGCGAAGCTTGGAGAGTGGGAACCTGACACTTACCCAAACCTGGATACCAAGTCCCGCCTTCGGCCGAGATCCCGCTCTTCTCCACGCGGCGGTTGGCCAGATGTAGCATGATCGGGTGGAGGAAAATGTCCAAGTCGCAGTGGCCGCGTTGGATTCCATCGACCACGAAGTTGCAGACCTTAGCCCAGCCCTCAGTCGCGCGGTTGCGACGGTTCTTGCGGTCGGTCCGGTACTTGGCTAGCTCGGGAGATTCGCGCCCGGCGGCAACGGAAATGCAAAGGTGATGAGTCGACTCCCAGATGGATTGTCCATGCCGGGAGAGGTACTCCTTGCAGACTTTCCGCAATTCCGCGAACCAGCCGGCATGGGGCAGGCCGATGTCCGGCATCTCTGTCGCCAGTATGGCCCAAGGTTTCTGGGACAAAATTGCGTTCAGCGACCCGATCGCCACTAGCTTGGCATTCCAGTCCTCGGCCTTGGGCACAGCGAGGGCCGGTGGGAATATCCACAGCGGCGGACGAGTCAATGACTTGGTGACCAAGGCTCCAGTGAGGTCCTGGATACGCAGGCCTTCCAACTGCGCCTTTGACCAAGGGACCGCCGCGGCCAGTTCGAGGGCCGTCATGACCTTCCGGCGGGGAATCCACAACGGAGGAGACTCCTCTGAGGATTCCTTGGACTCGTTCTCGTCGAAGGCGAAGGGGTCTGGGGAAGGCAATTCCTCGAGGTCCTCAGTGGTAGCCTCGTCAGAATCCAGCCCCGATAGGCCAGACGCTTCTTCTCCATCAGGAGAGGCGGTGGATGGACCTTGGGGATCATGAGGGGAGACGCTAAGGAGAGCCGGAGTAGTCGGAGCCTTCGACGAAGATCTGGCAGCGCGAGAACGACGGGGGGACTTTCCCGAAGCCGGTGGAGCCGGGATCGAAGTGGGTCTAGGACTCGGCCCGCTCTCCCCATGGACTAGGGCCGCGCTCACCGGCGCGGCGGACCGTTTGGGCCGTTTGGCTGCCACGGGGCCTTGAAGCGACGCAACCCGACTGGATCGACGCTTGCCTTTGTGCCCAGGCGGATCTTCAGTGGACAAGGGAGAAGCCGCCTGCTGGTTGACTGGCGCTAGCGGCGGGTTAGGGTCCTGGGAAGTATTCCAAATCCGTAGGCGAGAAACTTTTCCCGTATCACCGGTCGCTGGTCCGGGGGCGGGAATTCCCGCGTCAGATGTCTGGACGGCCGCGGCGGAATTAGCAGCTGACGGAAGAAGGGGCGTGGCGGAAGCGGCCTGACCAGGGTCTCGCGGACAGGCCAAGTCAAGGAGGTGCCTGATAGCCTCCCGGATGGGAGCAGGACCCTTCATGAGACCTCTCACCCGGGACGCCGAAGCTGCTAGACGAGCCCGATCTTCCTTGAGAGAAGAAAAGCAATCCGCACGCTCCTCCGCAAGCTGAGTGAACGCCTCCCGGGCGTCACTCACACCCGATTGGGTTTCAGCGTATGCGGCCTCAAGCTCCCGGATCCGGCGCTTAAGGTCGGCCGATGCATCGGCCGACTGATATAGCGCCTTCTGGTACTTGGTCAGCTTCTTGGCAAGACGGATCCGGCGAAACTCCAAATTGCCCAGTTTCTGCTGCGCACCTTCCAACCGTTTGGAGAGCTTGATATAGCTGTCGTAGCGCGTCGTCAACTCACGCGCGGTCTGGAAAGACTCGATCATCAAGACACGGAGGTTCATGACGTTTTGGTCTAAGAGCATACACGGAGTGAATGAGTGGGGAGGCGAACCAGAACAGGCGGAAGATACTTACTTTGGATTTTCAAGGCAGCCATGACTTTCTGGTTTTGGACACGCTGTGAGTCCGACTGTTTTCGGAGGCGATCTCTCGCTTGGAGAAGGTCGGCGTTCTCACTTTCCAGCTGGCCAATTCGGTCGCGAGACTGAAAAGTCGCCAGGACTTCCCGGACCCGGGATTCGTCTGCTTGCTGGCTAGCCAGCCGGGCGGTCGCAGCCAAATCGGTGTTCGCTTGCTCTAGACTGGCTACGTGAGCGGTCAACGCAGCGACTTGAGCTTGCAGAGCGGCCAGGTCAGGTTGCCCGGGGCGATGCTCTGGGCCGGCCTGATGAGCATCCGGTCCTACGGCCGATAGCTGGGTATTGACCGGGGAGTGGCCCGGCACAGGAGCAATGGGGGCGTTGTTACGATCAGACATAGAGGCGTTGAAAATCGAAGTGTGGGGAATGTGATGAGCGCGTGCCTCAACCGTTGTGCGGCTGCGACAAGGCTCAGGGGCGGCTGTGGTGAAGTGCTCCAGAAGTTAACGGACTAATGATGATGGATGCCCACATCGGATTGGCTGAAATGTCACCCTAAGCCGGATGCCCAGACCGGCCAGTAATAAGATGCAATTTGGGACTGCCAGGCGCCCTCGTAGGCGGTCGGGCGGTGCCTGGCTGGAAATCAAGTCGGCGGACCTGACAAGGGGCGAGGATAGTTGGATAAGCGGGCTGAGCGGACGGAAGGACTATGGAGGCTTGACGGTCAAGATGGCGGATTGTCTGTAAGGATGGAGTGGAAGGGGCCCGAAAGAAGAGGATTGTTCTAGTGGAAAGAGTATGCACCGGGATCGTAGGAAGGGCTGCCAAGGGACTGCTAGCGTCAGCGGCCGAGGGGCGCGGATGGGTGGCTATCCGGCCGAGCCG
This sequence comes from Sclerospora graminicola, assembly GCA_001887855.2. Taxonomy (NCBI): domain Eukaryota; phylum Oomycota; class Peronosporomycetes; order Peronosporales; family Peronosporaceae; genus Sclerospora; species Sclerospora graminicola. Next base: position 9,135 of record MIQA02016561.1, read on the forward strand.
GTCGGGTACAATGTACCATTCGGACTGGTACCATATGGGTTCAGTGTACCGGCCGGGTTGGTACCATTTGGGGTTGGTGTACCGGCCGTACCAGTACACAGAGTCGGAGTTAGCCGGGTTGCGTCGGGTAAGGTACATGACTGGTCAGACGTGTTATTTGAGGTAGGTTACACAAAGGGAGTATTGGACATAGGATAAATCAGTATACGTTTCGCTTTCTTAGACACAAGTCGTTTTTATTGGTTCACGGCAGAGGGCTAACAAGGTCCCCTCTTGCTGTTATTGGTTTGCCCGGGGAAGGTTAAGTTAACCCACCGGAAGTCCCCTGACCGGGAGTCGCGGCGACTTCGTATACTCACCTCAAGTCGCCCGTGTTTTGAACACGGTATTAAGTATTGGGAAGTGGTGACATTTGGCCTTCTGTGGATACACATTTGGATTCGCCCTTCATTGTTATTGGTTTAGCTGGCCGATCGATTATTCTCGGTCCAGCCGGTACTATACAAACTTCAAGTGTCCTATTGGTTTAGCTGGCCGATCGACTATTCTCGGCCCAGCCGGCACTATACAAAGTTCAAGTATATTACCAAACGAGCTCCCCGGTGACGATTTCCGCCCAGGAGCTACCCCTAGTCCTACACTTCATCTCCCTATTGGACGGATTTACACTTTTCGCCCTAGGGTCCATCAAGAGAGCTAACCACCCAGTACTGACGGGTACACAAGGTGAGCTTTTAACATGCAACATTCGAGCAGTCGCGATCAAGCGGATGGAAGCGACCGATCCAGCCGGCCTCAAGCCGGATCGGATCATGACTCGGATGGACGGAGTACCCCTCCGGTAGTCAGTCGTCTGGGACCCCCGTGGGTGTTCGCGTCTCAGGAAGATTTTCTGAGAGCGACTACACCACAAAAAACGCGATCAAACCACGATCTTCCACAGTAATCCACAAACGTTATCTCCACAAAACCTTTTCCAATATTATTGACGTGTTCCAAACACGTGTGCGTTGAGGGTGAGGTTCGATCACCTAAACAAACCCGTCGGGGGTCTTCCGGTAAGCCAAAATGCGTCTAAGCGCGTCTTAACCGGGAAATAGTTGAGCAAGAGGGGACTAATCAACCCTGTGCTCCCAATGACCGCACACGTGGCGGAGCGACTCTTTGCTTTAGGGGGAAAATCAAAACCTGTTATTATATATGCAATGTCCTATACCTGTGTACCGTACATCAACTCATGCCTGACTTATACTTCGAACCTATTTACTTCGTCGCACGGTTGCGTAGCACCACCTTGCCCATCCTGGCTGCACCTTCAAGCTGATCTGTACCACTTCTGCCCTGATCACGACCCGACTCTTAGAAAGATCTTCGACCCATCCCGATCTTCGACAAACAACCTTGAAACCACTTGAGATCGGCTCTTCGGCACTTGTCCACTTCGTATCCAGCCCGACCAAACCGAGAACTTACTTGCCCTTGCATCCGAACACTGATCAGAGGCTGATCAGCCCTGATCACGATCGGCATAGTGATCAGCCGAGTGATCAGGTGGTGATCAGGCCGATCAGCCCTTGATCACCTCGGGAACGCTGTGGGTCATCATCATCACGACTCAATTCATCTGCCAAACCATACTTCCGACCTTTATACCCCGTCAGGGCAACCACAAAACACAGATCTCGGCTGATCAGGCCTGATCAGGCCTGATCAGGCCTTACCACGTCATCTTCGGACAAACCATAGGTTATCATCACTCACACAACCTGTCACTCCACATGCCCGACTTCATTCCACGTCTAATCTTCATCGCTCGGGCATAATAAGCTGATCAGGCCGTAACTTCGTGTCATGATCAACTTCAACCACTATACCATTCATAGATCGGCTGGACGGCTGTCCTTGACACGTCATGTCAACAGTTGCTCACTACATCTTACATTCACGGGAACTCCACTTAGTAATTGTAACAACGATCTTGACCGTTTCTCCATCGTTCCATCGGTGTCTGGGACTGGGCGTAATGACAGTGCTTGGCTGATTTCTTCACATCGTGAATACCCGTTGTCCGCCACCTTTCCTCTTAACTGTGATCAGCCTTTTCCCACCCATCAACCGTCATATGTTGATGGGTGTTCTATCGTCACCAATCAACGGCCATGTGTGGTCCACTTCAGTCTCAATATTTTCCGATCGCTTTACCACAAAACCGGGAAGGGTATGCCGACTATTCAAGGTAAATCGCCCGGGAATATCCAGGCGACCTACCCCGTTCAAGTAATAGCGATGGATCATATTCTTTCCTTGCCGAAATCGTTCAAAGGCAATACTGAACTGCTGATCTGGACCGATTTATTCACCGGACTGGTGATCGCTAAAGCTGGATCTACTCAAACAGCCCAACAGGTTGCCCGCAGTTATGAGGAATGTGTTTTCAGGCGATTTGGTGCAAGTGAAGAGATAGATCAGACACGATCGGGAACCGGGTTTTATGGCTGAAATTTTCCGATCGTCTAATCAGATGTTTGGTCAGAAACAAAGTGCGACCATGGCTTACCGGCCGCAGGCGAACGGTAAAGCCGAATGGATGGTACAGACGCTAACCAGAGCTATTAAGATGTATGTCACTAGTTCCGCCCAACAAGATTGGGATGAATATGCAGAGAGGCTGGTATTTGCGTTAAATTCTTCTTTCGGTCGGATCAGGGGAGATACTCCCTTTTTTTGGCGTATGGTTGGGATCCTCGATCTAACATCGAGTCGGCGATTCCCGTTGGATGTACCCAAGGTCGAGATCGCGAGGCCCGTCGATGGCGTATGGGGCTACAGCGCCACTACCAACATGCGCGAGAACAGGTCAACGAACGACTTCGAAGGGTGATCCAAGGAAGAGCTGGTCTGAATAACGATCAAGCTGATTCCCATAATATTGAACCGGGATCAAGGGTCTGGCTTTACCTGGATCGCGTGAAAGAAGGATATGGCAGGAAGTTAGCACATATGTGGCACGGAACGTTCCGTATTTCTGAGCTGATCGGCGAGCATGCCGCCCGGTTGGTCACCGCAGGCACCGATTACGGAGTTTTCCCGATCGTCCTTTGTCAAAGTTGAAGCTGGTCCGGAGTCACCATAGTCCCAGGAAGGATAATGGTTTCGACCATGATTCAAGGAAACAAATGCATGTATTGGATATAAAAGAAAAAATTAAAAAAAAGAATTAAAGGCTGGATATGATCTGTGTGAAAAGCTGGCTGGATCAGTTCAAGTCAGTATCCAGGTCACCTACCCCTAAAAAAGCTGGATGGGCAAGAGACGGATTATCCACCTCATTTCCTGATCGCCCCAAAACCAGGTTATCACTCGAAGATCAGCCGAGGTTTGACTTTGGCGAAGCTCTTTTATCTGAAGATAGTTGGGAAAGAGTGTTAGATCAAGATGAATTCGAAGTTAAGAAGATTTTGGACACCCGATCGGGCAAACGACCCGATTTGGTCGAAGTCATCGTGATTTCTTGGTCCAGTAGAAAGGTTATGACGATCCGACTTGGGTGGATGAACGAGATCTCAATTGTGGTGCTCTAGTAATAGAATTTGAACGCAATTGGGTGAGACGAAACCGATTCGGAGTTATGCAAACTCACGAAGAAGGTGACCAGGAATCACAATAGTCTGGGTCGACGCATCTCTATGGATTGGCTAATAGTAACAATATGACTTAGTCGAAATCAAGTTAAGTAAGCTGGTTCGGAGTCGACGAACATGTATATATTTTATGACAATTATATTTACGTGCATATGAACAATCGAATGCGCAAAGTGAGGACAAGATTTGGAATCTGGAGATATGGTCACGAATATGGAATACAAGAAACACAAGAAAAAGTTATCGCGATATATTAATGGATTAAAAGGAAAACGAAATGAAACTGGTTGTCGCGATAATTATGGGCCATACTTCGCACCCAGACGAGAAATCTGAAATCTCGGATGATCCATAGGATTTAGGCGATACTGGTTTCGCCAAGGGTCTTGGCGATCAGCGAAGGACAAAGCATCTTGTAACGTGCCAATCGGGGTCGGATGTCCATAACCAGGATATCAATCACCGGCATCAGGCTTATCACCTTTCGCTTCCACTCGGCGAACATGCAGGTGCAAGACGGCGGGAAACAAGAAAACATCCAAGTCACATTCGTTGATTTGGACGCCATCCATCACGAAATCGCAAATTGCAGCCCACGCGACCCCAGCTTTGCTATGCCGACGCTTGCGAGTATGGAAGTAATGTTCCATCTAAGCATCTTTGCGCATGTTGAGGGTGATCAGGAACTGATGGGTAGCTTCCCATATCGCTTGACCATGATCCTCGCAGAATTGATCCAAACGTGACTTCAAGGCGTGAAACCAGGGGCGATCGGGGAAATCTAACCCAGGCATAGGGGTCGCAAGAACCTTCCAGAGCTTCGAATCGATCTTGACCCGAACAGCATTTGCTGTGAGCAAGCTTGGATGCCACTCGTCCGAGGAGGCGCCGATGACTTGGCAAGGAAAATCCATCCTCCTGGGCGAGAGAAACAGCGAGGAACAATCTTCTTCTTATATTGGAGGATCATAGGTGTTAAATTCCAAACTTGACGAGCACCCCATGGCTGGCGATTCACAAGCTGAGCTGCTGTTGGCTTGGTCTTTAAAGTAACATATAGGTCCATGAATTTCTTGCTTGGATCGTAGCTGTAATCATCACGGCGGACGGCTGAACACGAAGCTGGAATGAAGACGCCAGTAAAATTGAGAGGCCGACCGATCGGCGTCGCATTAGTCGACGGAGGATTACTTGAAGTGGTCGGAGCCGGTCGCTTCTCCTCCAGTTCGTCCATTCCATCGTCGTCCGAACAGGGTAAATCGATGGCTTGAATTAACGAAGCTGATTTCGGTAAGTTCGCGGTCGAAGCTCGACAATCGGTGCTGCGCGATTTGGCCAAAGCGGTCCGGGTCCGTTCGTCCAAGTCTGTCGAATCATCATCGGAATTAAGGACGAACGGGCGAGGACGTTCGGCAGGAACCGGTTTCTTCTTAGAATTACCTTTCCTCTTACGAGTCGCCGAACCCAACGATGCTGGAATGGGTTCCGGGATTGGGGAAGGACCAGACCGTGCGGGTTCAGGCGCCGCCGGTTCGTTAATCGCCGGCTGATCGACTTCCGCGACGATCGGCGAAAGAGAAGCAAAAAAATGCTGGCAAAGACGTACCCGATCCAGGAAGCTTGCTCGGTGTTTTACTGGCCGGGCCGAGGGTGCTGACAATAAAAAAACAGTACAAAACCTCTCATAGTCGTTTCATTTTTGGAGTGGAATCCCTAACTGTATCATTTTCTGATTATGAGCTAGATGGGTTGCTGATACAAGTACAGTGTGGAGCGTGCATAAGAACGGACCAATCTTTTATAACCTTGACAAAATAATGACAGGGTGTGCTGCAGGTAATATTAATGTTCCTATACATGTTTGGTGCATCGTGAAGCCCTCTGAAATTTGTTCGAGGGTGACCGTTCTTATGGACGCTCTACATTGTATGCAGTACCAATCGGCTTTTTGTACCCCTGTGCCAGCTGTGTACAATAGCCAGACCTCTTAAAAGTAGGTAGTGTGTCGAGAAAAAGTAGAGAATGCCTAATCCAAATATTTCAGAATGCCTATTTTGACAAGAAAATTTAAACTATTTTTACCAAAAAACGCACACAAAAGTGAAAGTTGTCAAGCCCAAGTGGGTCAATGTGCTTGTGGGATTGCTGCTTCATCTGTCACGTTTAGTATCTACTTTGCATAGTCGGCAGGCTAAAATTGTTGTATCATTAAAAAAACGCCCCTATTCTTTCTAATACATATTTTTATTGTAGTTCACTGATCTTCACTACATATTACTCACATCCTCCACTACAATGTACCGTCATCCTGAATCACTGCCACAAACTCGGACGCATCTTTAAACCCGATTGTAGCACAAAATTTGCTGGTCGATGCACCTATCTGACGCATGGGTAGCCTCCCGATGGATAAAGTGCTGCTGCATTGAACACGTCGTTCCATCAGAATCCGGTAATGAGAACATAACTGACAACACAAGCATCAACACGAGCTTCAGCATGCATATCTGCATGGGCATCTCTACTGAGTGCCGACCAAAAGATGAAAAACCCATGTCGTCCTTCGCGGTTCCAACATGGTACTTACTTGGTTGGTTTATCTTGAAATTTGGGTGCTGCAAGAGTAATTAATTTTGCTTTTTGCCAGATCCCCATACAATAGTGGTTCTCACGGTTCGAAGGTAGGTACTTTGTAGACAAAACTGACCAATCAGAGCATACCTTCGGTTTGCCTACAAAACCCTTTTTTTCACACGTTTGCCTTCAGCGATTCTGCAAAATGAGCAGTTGTAGGTATTTTTGATTGACTGATTTTTGCTTGGAAGCACCCAATCGGACTTATTAAAGATAGAAGGTAACTGTACCGAGTCATGATCCACACAAAATACGAGCTTCTTTTACATCATTAGACCTCTTAACGCTCAAGATCAGAAAATGCACACCAAATTTCGACTCAAATCGTGAAAAGGTGTGGGAAATGCGAAATCAGAAACCCTTTTTGGATTTTATTTAATTTTATATGAAATGCATCCTGAATTTTCCAAAATGAGTAACAAAATACCCAAAGATTGAGTTTTTACTCAATCAACAGGTTTCTACGAAACGCATCCTTTCTTCGTCTTAATAGTGTGTAAACGTACTCTACATGTATTTAGCTTTGTACATTACTGTCGGTCAGGATGTGCTGCAACCGCGAACATCACTATTAAGACGAGAGAAAACCCTTTCGCGGATTGAAAGGTTTTGGCAACCATTGCCATTCTCACGCCCACTATGCATTGGGACGAGGTGCGTGTGTAAGAATAATGAAAACCGCGGAAAACTTGTCGTATAACAAACATGCCCAAACGTGTCTCATCTTGTTCTCATTTCACTACTTCGTACTCCTACAAGCTGATTTGCAGGGTAATATTGGAAGCGCATATTCAAGATATTCCAAAGGATGATATTCCAAAGGAGGAAATTCATGAAGCGACCAAAATGCCGTATCATATTTAGCGGAGGTGGGTTTTTGGAAGATGCAACTGATACTAATAGATAGACGCTAAATTTATTATTATTATTTGCTCTTGTATACGTTGTAAGCGCTCGCCGCAGCATTCAAGTCTACATAATTGAAAAGACGTAATCACTAAATCCAGACGTGTCAGGCCCGTAAAAAGCAGTGCCTGACGCACATATTGCTGAAGATGCTGCGTGATGTTGATCCTGTCGGGTATGTGAACGTACAACACCGTCTTGCCCATGACAAACACCTCATCCAGCACTAATTTCGTGCCCTTAATACAAATTAAGTAAACGATATCCTTCAAAAAAGCGTGACATTTATGGTCCCACGTTTGGCTTGGTTTCGCAGGCAACTAAGAGCGTAAAGTCCGTATCCTGCACAACTTCCTGCACTACGCCTTCCAGAATTGAGTCATTCTATTCATAGATACGCACACGTAGACCCACTAACTTTTAAGCAGCAGTAGTAACGTGCGCGGCTTTCGAGTCTTTTTCTTGGGTCTGGTTAACTCAGCCATGATCATAAAAGACTACACCACTAATACCCAAATTATCCACGTGTCAAACACCACATTGCTGTAACTTTATTATTATTATTATTATATTATTATTATTATTATTATTATTATTATTATTATTATTATTATTATTATTATTATTATTATTATTGTAGAAGTTCATGAATCGTGTTGGTTGCGCATAGTAGCGGTGTACTCGGAGGCTGTTTTAAAATGAGATTTGAGAGAAGAGTGACAGATTTTGGAATGTGGTTGTATGGAACGGAAGAGAGCGAGTGATTTCCTAAACGATTGACTTTTTGCGCAAAGATCGACCTGCCAGGAAATCAATGGATTTCTTGTGATGAAGTCGAGTTTCTATGTCATTTATCAGCATCTACAGATGTTTCGTCATTTTGTAAAGCAGTGTCTGTTTTTCGGAATTCGTAATCACTTTTCGCATAAACAAACTTTCAGCCCAGGAGGTCTAATAGAGCTTCGGTGGTAGTAGTCAGTAACCGGTTGGTTACCACTGTGCACACTGTGCAATCGATTATTATCCGTATAACATAAGAATTAACCGCGCAGCTGTGAAGATGGTAGATAAAAAGAACAATAATGAGATACTGAACTGATACAAAGTTATGTGTTCGTTATTTAATCTATTCCGTAGGAGAGATGAACCTTATCTGTACTCAGCAAAGTCCTAATTAACTCACATAATTCGTAATTCACAAAGGTAAGTCTTTGTCGCCATGGCTCCGTCAAGAATGCCCTATAAAAAGGGCATTATTTGTATTTCCTGGTAATGTAGCAGGCCGTCAGACAGCGTATACTGCCACTGTAGAACAGTTAAAGTGTCCTCCTCTGCAGACTTCTGCTGGACTTAAGGTTAATAATGTCACCGTAGCTGTCTCTAACCCAGTTGAAGGTTGCATCGATTGTCATTGGCTTAGGATGGAATAGCTTCTGTCTTCATGCAATAACCACCAGTGAAGGCGTCGACCTCACATTACTCAAATGCTATGCGTTTACAGTCCATGGCATCAGCTGACTTGCGCTTTAGACTCTTTTTGGCTCCACCAGATGCCACAGATGCGGTAGCGTCGATTATAATAACGAGGTTTGCGCTGTTTACGGAGTTGAAATGATCCAGCTGCTCTTCAAGTGTCACAGTAGGCTGTGTGATTGGTGTAATTGAGAGTAAAATGTGAAGTGAGATTGTTTACATTGGGGTTCACGCATGGACCCCTTAAACGCTCTGAGCCTCCCATTTTGGCTTACGTCGCCTAGCCTACTTTTCTCTTATTCTTTGTATTCCTATCTCTGGGTTAGTCAATTTGTTTGCGAGACATGACTAATGCACTTTCGCATACCTTGTCCCTATTTTGGTTGTACTATGCCTTTGTCCTACGTCTTATTCTCTCACTTGCCTACAATATAGTATAATATAAGCTAGTGAATTAAACTTGCAACGTGTAACCAAAATATTTTACGACGCCAACTGCGTCACATGACCTCCCTTCGAGAGAAGACTTCCCTTCTTGGAGCTCCAATATTCTGCGATCAAGCCTGGAATTTGCTTTAAATTTTCGATGGGCTCCCACGTGGCCTGGCGAACTTTTTCACCCAGCCAATGAATCTTGTACTCGTCTTTGCCATAACGCTTACGGTGTCCGATAACTGCTTGGACTAACTGTCCTTCCGTACCGTCGGCGAGGAGTACCTTGGCGGCTTTCTGCTGGCGTCTATCATCCTTACGATAGACCTTGAGTAGCGACGTGTGAAAAACGGGATGGATACGAAGATCCTTTGACATGGCAATTTCATACGAATCTTGATGGACCTTCTTCACGACGGGGTAGGGTCCAACAAACCTTGGCGCCAGTTTCTTGTCGATGCAAAGCCTTTGTGGTGAATATCAAGATTCTTGCCGTTAAGAAGCACGAGTTGACCGACTTCAAATTCTTGCTGCTTGCGGTTCTTGTCATAGTATGACTTCATACGTTCTTGTGCTGCATCTTGTGCCTTTTTCAAAAAGACTTCTTGCTGAATGAGAAAATCCTGAGCTGACTTGTTCAACTTTTTGAACTCCGGGTCAGCTGCTATCTCATCTTGCATGTACGGTACATAGCCGAGATCAGCTTCAAATGGTGACAATTCCAATTGATGAATGCACTCTGCGATTATACGCAAATTCTGCCAAATGCAGAAACTCAACCCAGTCATTCTGGACGGGATTCACAACACCTCGGAGATAATCTTCGACGAAGCGATTCGTACGTTCGGTTTGTCCATCTGTTTGGGGCCGAAACGCAGACGAGAGGTTGTGTTGGGTCTTGATCGATGTCACTGAAGTCCAAAATTTCGACGTGAATTTTGAATCACGGTCGGAAACAATAGTCTTTGGCAGACCGTGATCTTTCATATAAATTTTCATGAAAAGATCTGCGGTATCTTCCGCTGATGCAGTCGTCTTAGTTACGATGAACTTGGCACGTTTCGTCAGACGATCGACAATTACCATGATTGCATCATTTCCTTCCTTGGTTTTCGGTAACGATACCAGAAAATCCATGGAAATTTCAACCCATCTTCCCGATGGAATACTTAAAGGATTGAGTAGACCTGGTGGCTTCATCTGTCTAGCCTTGTTGACGTAACGCTGAATGTACTTCGACATACGCGGCCAGTAGTATTTTTTCTGGACGGCGATGTACGTCTTGTAGTAGCCAGGATGGCCAGCGGTCAAAACATCGTGGTTCTCAAAGATCACACGATTTTTTAAATCTTCATCGTCTGGAATCACAAGTCTTGGTTCTTCATTTTCCATGGTCTGATAATAGAGAAGACCATCGATGACAGTGTGCTTCGGCATTTTTATACCTCCTGTCATCTTACTCATGATGTCACATGTACGAGGACCCGACTTGTATAGTCTTCTGGTCGTCTCTTCGACCGAAACGGGACTAATCTCAATAGTTGCCACGATCTCGCGGCTTGCTGCAGCCTTCAAGAGATCTTGTAAGCTGACTTGAGCTGCTTTGTGCTCAAATTCGGGATTCCGTGACAAAGCATCTGCTACATCATTTGTGTGACCTGGAATCCACTTAAACTGTGGTTGGAACTCAGCGAGTTCATTGAACCATCGTGCAACACGTCTGTTCGTCGTCTTTTGCGTCAATATTGTTTCGATGCTCTTGTGATCCGTTTCCACAACAAATGGACGATCGAGCAAATAGACACGCCACACTTTCAGTGCGTGCATGATTGGAAGAAGTTCTTGCTCGCGAACAGGGTAGTTTAGCTCAGCCGACTTCATCTTTCTACCAGTATAGGCGATGGGGAACTCCATCTCTCCCTCCTTTTGAAACAAAACTCCCCCAATGGCAAAGTTGGATGCATCCATTTTGATGCCAAAAGGTTTTGCGAAGTCGGGTAACTTTAGCAGTGGTGGAGACGACAAGCGAAACTTGAGTTGCTCAAAGCAAGCAAGTTGATGGTCCGTTAGCTGTATTACCTCCTTAGACTTTTTCCTTTGATGCTTTCATGAAGCGGACCAGCGAACTGCGCGAATTCCGGGCAGAAACGAGAGACGTACACTGTTGTACCAAGAAAACTTTCCATGTGCTTCTTTGTCTTTGGTACGGGCCATTCTTTTATTATCCTGACCTTGTCGGGATCCATACGGACACCATTGCGGCCGACAAAATCTCCAAGACATGGGATCTCTGGAACGCAGAACTGACACTTCGAAAGTTTGATATACAACTCTTGATCTTCACATCGTTGAAGTACTCGGTCTAACGCCTCGAGATGTTCGTTGATGTTCTTGCTTCTTGTAAACACGTATATGTCATCAAAGTAGATGCGCATGAAATCGCGCATATCGCTGAACACGCGTTGAAGAAGGCGGTTAAATGTGCCAGGACTTCCACTAAGTCCCATTGGTGTTACCAGATACTCAAACAAGCCATCCGGTGTCGAAAACGCAGTAAACGGAATGTCTTGCTCTCTGAGCTTCACTTGGTAGTAACCCCATAGAAGATCCATGCACGAAAACCAATGACTGCCTGACATAGCGTCAAAAGTATCTTCTTTACGTGGCATTGGGATTGCTGGTAGTATCGTGCTGTTGTTTAACTGACGAAAGTCATGTACAATACGCCAACCAACAGGTTTCTTCACGCAAAAGGTCGGGGCTGAGAATGGAGAAGTACTCGGGCGAATAATATTCGCTTTGACCATTTCCTTCGTCCAATCTTGAATAACCTTGCGTTGCTCAGGGCTCTGACGCCACTGTGAAACGTGGATGGGTTTCGTGCCAGGCTTGAGTTCGATGACATGTTCAATACCTTCACGCACGGGCGGAATTGTGCTCGGTAGTTCTGTTCGAAACACAGTATTGCGACGCTTCCAGTCGACTTCAAACGCCGGATTACTTTTCAAAGCGTCCCATCCTTGCTGCTTAAATCTCGCAGCCTTCTCGGAGTCGTGTGGATTCACCATAAACACGCACTCCACATTTCCTTTACGCAACTCTTTGACAAAATGCTTCATGGAGATGAACTTGGTTTGACCGAAATTGCCTTCATGTCCGTGTTGGCGATAAAAATTAAAGATCTCTTGACTCTGGCTCTCATGAGCGAGTCGTCGATTTTCCAAAGCACGTGCAGGTCGCACGGATGGCGTCGTCAACCGTATTGGATTTTCAGGAACGGTTTGCGAACGGGGCGACAACTGTAGCGTCTTCCAATCAATCTCGGGGTTTTGCTCACGGAGCCAAATCATTCCAAGAATCACGTCTTTGTTCTCAGGGATTGGCATCACCTGGAACTTTGACTTCCTTGCCGGAAAACCAGGAACTTCAAGAATTATATCTGCGGTACGACGGGGACGATGTATCATCTGTCCAAAGCCAAGATCGACTTCTATGATATCGGTTACATCTTCGTGTATACTAGCATTCAAAGATTCTGCAAGTTTTTTCGATATGCCGTTTAAACTGCAGCCATAATCAATGAAAATTGATACGTTTTTGTTTTTCTCCGGCTGACAATATGCAAGTGCTTGAACTTCCAGAATTGCATAAAAAGCACCACTGATGTAGTTGTTTGACTCCTTCTTTTGCGTGCAATCGGGCGAGATGTGCCCTTTCTTCTTGCAGTTATGACATGTTGCATTCTTCTTCCAGTCATCATTCCCATTCGACGATGGGTTTTGACTGTTTTTTTTGCCGCTCTTGCCCTTCCTCGTCCTGTTCGATGACTGCGACGAGTTTTCACTTGATTTCGAGAAATTCTTATGTCCTTGAGCTCGCGGCGGCTTTCCATCATAATGTGCAAACTCAAAGTTTGTGGCGATCTTGATTGTTTCATCCAGCGTTTTTGGACTCTCTTCCTTAATCTTAGCACTTGTCTCGACACGAAGGCCGTGCTGGAAGTAGAAACGCCGATCAAGATCCGCGATGGGCAGCTCCGCCTGCGAATGCAGATCCTGGAACTTTGCCACGTACTCATGAATTGAGCTAGTTTGTTTTAGCTCGAAAAGACGCTCTCGAAGGCTGTACTCAAAATCCTTCGGCTTAAAGCGTTGACGCATCTTTTCCTTGAATAGTTGCCACGTCTTGTTCACACCTGCAGCGGCACATTCCACTGCAAAGATGGTACGACACCAGTTCTGCACGGTCTTTCCGAGGTTGCATGTAATTTCTTCATCAAATTCCGATGAATTTGCATTCATCACATCACGCTTGTATGCGTAGTAGTCCTCGGTGGAGAAGTTAAACAACTCCAAGTCCTCGTTCAACTAGCCATCATACGTTGGCGGATCCTTCTTTCGACCGGGTCCTTGACGGTTCATCATCTGGTTGAACTGAACTTGTGACTGCTGCATGAACGTCTGAGGCTGAACCTGCGACTGCAAGTTCTGTTGCTGAATCATTATCACCAATTGTTCAATGACGGATGGATCTGCAGGGTAGAACCCTTGCTGAGGAGCAAAAGGATGTGCGGCAGGCGCCGGTGCAGAAGCTGACGCTTGCGTCGGTATAGCGTTTCCTTGAACATTCTGCTTTTCTTCTATGGCAGCT
>MIQA02016563.1:0-13410 GCA_001887855.2 Sclerospora graminicola
GAGGGAATTGGCAAACAGACCCAGGAAAACCGGATAATATGCTAAACAGACCCAGACTAAAAATACATATACTAACAGACCCAAAACCGCCCATCGCCCAACAGCAAGTGCTCTTGGCCATGTGCTTGCTTGACTTTGACTCTTTAAAGTTGAAGCGTACATGGAGTATGATGCGAAGACCCGACTGTAGAAGCCAATCTATATCATAAAGTGACAAAGTTAGGTCGACAGATAACCATCTACCGATTCGCTGGCCAACGTAACGCCTTTCGATACGCGTTCCCCATTGGTTCACCCTTTCCGTATTAAAAAAAAAAAATTCATTGACGATACCTCACCGTTCCACAATCACTCTGAATAGAAAACGCATCATGCTGCAGCCTTCTGTCGCCGTAGAAGAGGCCGTGAGCCACATTGCCTACGCACTCAGCGACATCTTGTACCTAGTGCATCCCGTGCCCTACGGCCCCGCGCTCCGGAAGTATATCGTCAGTGCGCGTCGAAACATTTTTGACCAGGTGGGGAAAATGGAAGAGAAGGCAAGCTATGAGCTTATCGATCAAGCTTACATGGCTGCCACCCGAGGTCAGTTTGTGACGCTGTTCGTGTCTTCACCCTCGGCGCTGCTACAGATGGTGCCCACCATGTACAAGCTCAGCAGCGCGCAATTGCCCGCTGTCTTTCATGTTGTAGCACGCGAGCACTCGGATCTCATGGCTGTGCGTCAGACAGGCTTCGTCATTTTAAACTCTCTTAACGCCAACGAATCCGAGGACATGGCACTACTAGCACACGTCGCGTCACTGCGGGCCAATGTGCCATTTATCCACACCTATGATGGCGAAATGAGGCACAACGATCTCGAGCAGCAAGCTGCTGCATCCCCTAGCAAGTTTAAAAATTTGGTCAACTACGAATACCTAGGCAATCTTATTGGCCTTCATACCGCCTCAAAGTCCTCAGACTTTCGTCAACTTATACTCAGTAAGTCAGTCATTGCAGACAACACCGACGACGCCGGACTTTACTTCCACGTGTCGCCCAAGTGCATCGCTAATTATAACGCAGTTCCAAATATCGTCGAAGATGTTCTTCAGCAAGTGTTTTCCAACAAAGGATATCAGCTCTTTGAGTACTTTGGTCACCCTATGGCCGAATATGTGATTGTGGTCATGGGAACAGCCTCCAGCGTCGTCAAGAACGCAGTCGAATCACTACATACATGCTGGAATGTGAAGGTTGGGGTTGTCAGTGTGCGTCTGTTCCGTCCTTGGTCGACCATATCTTTTCTGAATGCTGTCCCATCAACGGTTTTGAAGCTTGCTGTCTTAGACCGCACAAACGATACGTCGAATGGTGGAGAACCTTTATTTATGGATGTGTTGGGATCCTTTCAATCTGAAGGATGGCAAGGCAATCCTGTACCCTCGGTTATTGGAGGCAAGTATGCTTTCAACGTTAATGAAACTGTGTTCGATGCCGTGACTGCGCGCACGTTAGTTGAGGAGCTTGCTACTAATAAATTGCGCAACGGCTTCACAGTGGCCTCTCCAGCTGCCCCTGAACAATTCAACGCAAAGACTCGGACAAGCTCGCAAGTTGTAAAACCGTATATGTCGTCTAAAGGGTTGTAAAACCGTATATGTCGTCTAAAGATGGCTTTGAGGGTCCTTACGTGAAGTTGCTGCTGCAATTGTTTGAAAAGCGTGCCGTGATTGCAAATCTTGTGCGCTCTGAGACCGTGTGGAAAGCAGTAGACAATCTGGGGGATGGCAACGTAGCTCTTAAGAATGGAGAGTTCGGTTTTGGTGTTCACCTTGGTATTTTAGCCAAGCGACGAGAGTTAGATGAAAAGGTAAGAAGATTTGTATCTGGGGATCACGCACGGAGCAATGTACCCCAGCGTCTTTTGAAATGTCTCCAGCAATGGTCTGAAAAGCGGTCGAATTGTGTTGAAATGGCTAGCGAAATCACGATTTTGCTTGAGAACGAACATCAACAAGATAGCTCTTTTGCGGAAATTTTTGCCCTTAAACAATATTTTGTACCTCTGAGTCAATGGATTATTGGTAGCGAAGAGTTCACGCGCAATGTTGACACCTCGGGTGTGCACCAAGTGCTTGCGAGCGGTGAGAATATCAATCTTCTCATACTCGATACACAGCCGATCAATATGATCTCTAAGAGCCACCGCAAACATGACATAGGTCTATATGCAATGAAATATGGCAACGCATACGTTGCTTCTGTTGCACTCTACGACTCCTACTCGCAAGTACTGCGTGCGCTCAACGAGGCTGATGCATTTAATGGTCCATCGATCGTCCTGGCGTACGCTCCGAGCTCCAGTAATATGGAATACGAAACAAAGGAGGCTGTGAATAGCGGCTATTGGCCATTGTACCGCTACAACCCTCTTTTGGAGGATGGTGACATCGAGCCGGAGAATCTACTTGCGCCCGTCGAAGATCCAATAAGTGAGGCTGATGAAAGACTGTGCAAACGACTCAAAACGACACATACAAAGGGGTCTCTGTTGGAGGCGATGGATGACTACAATAAGGTGACCGGTGCCATATTGAGCCAGAACAAGTACAACACGACCCGATACATGAAATTCACGTGTGAATCACACGCCGGATGTCCTTTCCAGGTGTGCTTCGCTCGAAAGGGCGACTGTCTGTCAGAACCAAACCACATTTTTCGGCATCGTGGTGACCTCATTGAGGTCAGCTCAGAATTGATCGAGGATGTAGCACTGCAGGCAAAGGTGCAGGGCCAAAAGTACGCGGAAATGCGTGACGTGTGCAAGGTCATTGAGGACCATTACGACGAACTCTGTGTCGAGATAAAGAAGCCTCGAAACACGAGATCAAGAGTCCAATACGCATGCAATCAACACATCGCGTGCCCGTTCACACTGAGTATACAATGCAGTACGCGCGGTGATCTTGCCGTCAGCAGCAAGAGTAACTTCAATCACACGACAACACACTACCAAGGGAAACACAGGCGAAAGAACTGCAAGTTTCTTGACGATGTGACTGCGCGGTGTGCAACTCGTACCATCGGCCTTGCGGCCGGTGACATCATAAAAACAGCAGAGGCCGACAATGGGAAAATTGTGTCGTACAGAAACGCCTACAACGCAAAACAGAGATACGAAAAAAAAGCGAAGCTTTCAGCTGCTGCGTCGTTTGAGCTCATTGAACCGTGGCTCGATGAAATGAAGCGCGTGAACGAGCGTACGTACATCGCGTACCTCCGCGACCCAGACACCCAAGAATTTCAGAAAGCGTTTATTGCTTTTGGTGCTATGCAAGTTGTGGTTGAGAGGAGCCTGCCAATTATTGTACTTGATGCCGCGCACATGAAAGGGCCTCAACACGGGATCATGAACGCCGCAACAATCGTCACCGGCAACAACGAAAATATAGTGATCGCGACTGCAGTGCAAGCATGCACTGAATCAGAAGAAAGCTGGTCTTGGTTCCTCAATCATCTACTTGGCGCGTACCCTGCGCTTCGAACCAAAGCCATTGTTGTGATCAGTGATCGCGATAAAGGACTCCGGAATGCGTGCCAAATATTTGAAAATGCTCCACAGTCGTTTTGCACGGTGCACATCAAGAGAAATGTGAAATCCAGCTGTCGTGTTGATCTGGGGAGCCGCGTCCACATTCTTGCAACGGAGTTCAACAGAGACATTTTGAACGAAACCTGGAAAGAGATATCAGAAATCAGCCCCGACGCAGAGAAGTACCTGAAGGGAATTGGTGATGATTCATGGCTGAGATCGGCTTTTCCGAGGCGACGTTATGGTATCGTCACATCCAACCCGGCTGAGATCTCAAACAGTTGGCTCGACAGGGCAAGACATGGGACATTCTTTGCATGCCTAGTGAATATTTGCGACAAGATGCGAAAACGAATGTTCGATCTATCAGTCTCATTCAAGAACGAACGGCGGCCACTTGCTCTGACCGACTATGCGTCCGAAAAGGTCAAGGAAGCGATTAGTGCCGGGCGTCGACGGCACGTCACCCCGTCGTCGGATGATGTTTTTACTGTGTCATCTTCAGTGCCGGGGGTGAACAGAGTGGTGGATCTCCGAGCGCGTACGTGCAGCTGTGGTGACTGGGATGAGTTTGAAATTCCGTGCTTGCATGCGTGCGCCGTGCTCTACTACCGACAACGCACCAACATGAATCCCCAAAGCAACAACCCGGCACTTTTGACCTCCAAGCTGTTTCACTACAGCTATGTACGCAGTATGTATCAAGGATTGATTGTGCCTGTCGACATTTCTTTGCTCAAGCCAGACAGCATAACGAAACTGTCGTCTTTCTCACGTACTAGAAAGCCAAGTGGAGCATCATCTGCAGGGCGGAGACGGCAGAAACGATTCCCTTCGCGCGGGGAGTAGCTCTGAGCAGGTCGCCTTCCGCAGACACAGCAATAGTACTAACTCTATCTTCAACTCCGCCTGCGTAGATTGTCATTTGGGTCTGTTAGTCGATGTCTGGGTCTGTTAACCAAATTCATTGGGTCTGTTAGCGAACTTATGACCTTAAGTTCGGGTCTGTTTGCCAATTTCCTCCAAAACTGATCGAGTGTGATTGGCTGAGAGTTTGTGTTGGTTATAACAATTTGTACGACCGTTTCATCTGTTGGTACACGGCATTAACACGCATCTAGTTTTATTTTACGGTTTATCTAACACTAACAGGTTACGAGTGGATTATAAGTTTGCAGTAAGTGGAATTTCAAACATATGTTCATAAAGTGTTAATGTTTCTACTGAGGTATAGGTGCTCTACATGAATGTCTCTACAGACGTTAATGCTTAGTGTCCTTGATAAATTTAAAATATAATTCTTTTTGCTGCTTCCAAGCAAGTTCTTTCTCTGCCTTCTCTACCTTTACGCGCCTCGTGCTATCACTTCAACAATTTAATGCGGCACACTGTCCTCCGAGAATGCGGGTGTCTGACTATTGCGCACGAGTCCAAGTCATGGCGGTGCTGATGTTATCCTTCGTGGAATTAATTCCACTCAAATACTATAGAAAGTGGCTATTTAAAATGCATACTAGTAGAACTATATATATTCGCACTTTAACGTAACGCTCCAATCAGTGCGTCGGTTGCGAGCGAATTGGAGAAACACCTGCTTAAGAAAGCTGATGGAGTCAACCTCCTCTTCAGTAAAGTGTCTCTTGCTGTTTCAGCTGCCTCAAGTCGGCGAAGAAAAAGGTGATGAAGATGTTGGAAACTCGTTGAGCAGGGTTATCAAAGACGAGATGCTTGAGGTGTACCGCCAGGCCGTACCGCTTGTCCAGCGTCATTCAACTGCAGCGGTCAAAACTGTTGGAATTATTGTTCACGACCGTAAATTAGTGAAGCGTATGTTGCAACGTCCACAACCTTTTGCGAGACAGCTTGATCGGCGACCAATTACGAGCAAGAGTTGTACGTCAATTACTCCTTCTTCATCGGATTTAACTCCCTCTGGATGTGCGCAATCTACTCACCTAGAATTTATGGCAGTATGTGAAAGACTTATGGTAGCATTTGACCCACACGTAAAACATACTCGACACATAAATCCTGCGCAGATGAAAGAATTGCTTTGCTTTCATGGTCTCGTGGTGTCTGATGTCGCTTTTCGTCAATGGGAGCAACGAATAGCGCCCCAAACTGGTTCAGAAGCAACACTAATGATTGGACGTACAGTGTCCATCAGTGAGTTCATTCAGGCATGTCACCTTTGGTTTAGCGAGCCATTCCTTATTGACCACGCCCGAAGCTGTTTACTTTGGCATGAGCAGTCATGTAGGATGATAATGGGACGAAGAAAGCATGACAAACTGTCGCCCTTGCCAGTTACACAAAATAATCAACCGCCAGTGGACCACGACAGCAATAATTCAGCAACATTATCTTTCGAAGAATACGTTCGAAATTCATCGGCATCTGCTACAGCGTTGCTTCACACAGAGCATCGCTCGTCCAATAATCACGATTGTATCTCCCTGGCAGCGAATGCCAAGTTCAATAATATTAAGCTACAGCAACGTCAAAAGAAAAAGGAGGTCGAGATGGTGGGTCGACGGACACAACAACAAAGCGCCGAAATCGCCCGCGCATTTACTGCAGGTGTGGCTATGATATCTCGCCATGTGCAGAAAGAGGAATTAGGCAACTATCGGCGCAAGGAAATCAGTACGCGATTTGCTCGTACCGATCAGACTCTCACCCAACTCGCACCGCAAAACCCGCCTTCAAACCCGCGCGGTTTGGGTTGCGGGTTGAGGCAAACAGCCCGCAGTAAATAGGGGTTAGTGATACGCTAAAAATATAAAGTATAATAGGGGTTAGGGTGCGGCACTTTTTGTCACTGCAGTATGCAGAGCACAGATTAACGCAACCAACTCACGAATACAAAGTTAAATGTGTATGCAATGGATAACACTCGATCAGATGCACCTGGAATCGTTAGATTATGGTCTGGGAGGTATTGGTTCCCCCCAACCAAATGTTCCAGGTGCATCCACAAGGGTGGCATAGAAATGCGCAACATTTCACAGGTTGGACAAGTTTTATTTGTATTTGTGTATACAAATACAATCGCAAATAAATATTAAATTTTTGTAGCAACACCCAGGACAACAGATATCCACCCAGAATGGTTACCTCTCCAGATAAGCCTGAGCCTAGATTACATTCTAGATTAGACATGTCATAGTAGCTAATAGTTAAGACTAATTGGACTACATTTTTATTATTTATTATTAAATTAGAAGTTGTGAAAATATAAATAATTGTACCACGTTTGGGGCATATTTGTGTAAGTAAACTGCATTTGGGGCCCTCTTTAATTTTTGTACACTGTTGTAATCATAATTTTTCTCCTATTTATAATCTGTCACAAAAAAAAGTATTGGGTAAAAGTCTAACTAATCAGGATTTTTTATAGCCATTTATCTATCGCTAATGGGCTAATGCATCAAAAATATTAACTCTTTCTGTTCGCGTCTCGCAAAAGTACGAAATGCCAATTTGGGGCCGCTTTTTTATATGAGTTTTTGTATCACCTTTACCACACCTATCCCTTTTAATATTAGCAAAAACAAATCTACCAATCGGTACGCTGTCATTTTGTTTATTTCTACCAATTGGTACGCTGAAATATTTTTTGTCAGCGCTTATTGGGCAAAACTAGGAGCGGCCTCAAATTGGCAGGAGGCCCCAAATTGGCAGTTTACCTTACACCTTTTTTCAGCAAACCCGCAATCATTTGCTCAATGATTTGCACTGTCGACTCTTAAATGTTTATATTTTGCTATTTATCGTACTTGAGAGGTTATTTCATTTAGTAAATTGCACAAAGGGCAAGTACGTAATTTGATCCTGTCAACCCAGTGCTCCGCTGAATTAGCTGTGACAACGATTTCTAGGATTCTGGCAGTCGTTAAACTCCTGTCCTTGTCCGAATTACTATGGCTTTCGTTCGAGCCTGTTAGGTGTTAACTTGGCAGAACCGGGCCCATAAGACCACCAACGAAGATCGTCGTGATGAGTATCACCACAAGAGTCGTAGACTCGATAAGTCGCCGATGCGATGATCCATGGAGACCAATACAGTTCCAGTTTTTTGCCAGAGCAAAAGCCATCGAACCCCGAAGACCTGCAAGCCAGATGACGCTCATATGTTTAGCTGGAATACGAAGCGCAAGCAATTACAAAGACTCAGCAGCGGGAAAAAGCTGAAGAAACGTGCAACGATGCAGGCTAATAGCGTAAGGCCGATGAAAGACCAATCAATATCATCCGCGCGTAGTGCGGCACCAGCGTTTGTTTCTGTATGACCAGCAAAAATCATTATTACTGACGTACCCATGAATACATAGACGATATATTCACATGCAAAAGCCAACATGTGCAATAAGTGCGTGAATGCATGCTGTGCCTCCTTCGACAATGTATTGAAATCGTAGCGTGCGGTCATGGCACATTCAATCTGTCTGCCATGAAGTATGTCAACAGACTAAAGATCAAACACAGCGAGATCTCATAACTCGGGTAGTACCGCAATGTCGCAAAGAGTTGGCGTTTAAGTAGGAAGGCTCTACCGAGCGTGAGCAAAGCACTTACAATCAACGATCCAATAAACATGCCGCTTGTGTTCAACACGTAACAGTTGCTTAGCAGTTAAATTAATTTCTGCATCCCCCTTGTTCAGCGTCCTGTGAGTGCAATGGCCACTGCGTCGTTCATCACGCTCTCTCTGAAAACGAGGTTGAATAGTAATGGCGGAACATTTAACTTATCAAAGCAGCTCAACGTTGCCACTGTGTCCACCGCACTAATCAACGAACCGAAAAGAAACGCCCCCACCCACGACAGCCGGGTCACAATGTCAGCTAATTCTGCGAGGTACGAGACGCCGCCCGTGATGGTCGTGGCGACGACGGTACCCAATACAGCCGTGCTCATTATTGCTGAAAAATTGCGGAAGAAAACTTTACACTTAATATAGATGCCTCCTTCGTAGATAATCGGTGGTAGCAATACATTGAAAAAGAGTCTGTTGTCCAGGTTTAAATGCGTGTGAAGCGCCGCGTGCTTACCACCCACTATCATGAAAATTCCCACAAAAAGTCCAAACATAAGAGCAAAGCTGCTCTGTGATACGAACATACACGAATATCGTCCGAGCATATACGACGCCATCACCAGCACAAACAACATTAGTAGCAGAAGCACCAGAAACTTGCACCCTGCACTCGGCCGTTGTCGCCGTACATTTCGCGGCCACGTTGACTCCGTCAACAGTGGGTGCTTCCAGCTATTCTCGACGAATATCTGCACAGGCTCTACCACTTGAGACGAATGCGCATATTTTGACCATCCCATTAATTGTTGATTAATACTTCGCATACCAGCTGATACTTTCTCAGCGTAAGGCTGCTGAAGTTATCCCTTGAGCTTTATCAGCAAATTGCTAAACGTATGAAAATTGGCACATAAGAATGAGCCCCTAAAGCCAGAATAATATTAAACACACATCCAACTCACTGGCGTTACGTCCTAAACGGAGACGATTAAGGTCCTTCAGAATGTTACGCAGTTCTGGTCTATGGAGCTGATTGACACGAGACCGGGGGCTGTGCTGGTCAACTTCATCGCTCATATTTGTAACTATGAGCTATAGACGCAGTTCCATAGTCTTAGAGGCGGAGACGTTTCGAGCTCCTCGAGCAAGCGTCGCTCTTCTCCCTCGTGTTCCTTCTCTCTCCATCGTTGATCGTTCACAACTGTACAGTAATGGTTTGTTACTGTAATGGTCGACATCATTTCAGTAAATATGTGTTTTATCTTGATAATATTTTGCAGTGTATCGTTTTCAGTATATCATGGTGCAAATCATTGAGGCGAGGTGCAAATGATTGCGGGTTTGGTGCAAATGACTGAAAAAAGGTGTACAATCCATTTGTACATGATTTGCAGGGATTTGCTTATCCTTCGATAAATATTTGTATAAAAGTGAGTTCCGAATTTGCAACATAAGCCGTATACGGGTTGAAGCGAATCGGACAATCTACTAAGGAAGCTTTTAAGCGTAGCACTGACCCCATGGATGATTCCGGACCAGGGACCGGGCATCCACCGGATCCTCCTATTATAAAGGAGGAATACACCTCGGCGAGGCAGAGTGTTGCGTCACAGTCACAGGGGGACGATGTCGTCCCCGACTCCCAGGAGTCGACGATCGATAGCCAGTCAAAGGCACCTCTAATACCGGTTACAGTACCGGTATTGGTTAAACGAGGAATTTTACCCCCCACCACCACTCCGGCACCGGTAGAGGGCGGCGGCGGAAGTGTGAACCCGAGTCCCAAGGGGGGGGGCTCACACCCATCAAGTGGGATACGAGGTAAAACAGCAGAATGCTGTTAACCAATTAGTCAACAAGGAAGGTACTTCCTCACAAAGCGGGGAGCACGACGAACCAATGGACCGGTCGGAGGACTCTGAAGCCCTGCAGCAAGAAGTTGCTAAGTCAAGACAGGAAGAGTGGCGTGTTCCAGAGAAGCGTCCAAGATTGGAGAGGTCGGGTGCACCATTGCTTTCTGCGGACAAAGGTTCGCCAGCATCTCGGGGGGTATCCAAACCCAAGGGTCAACCCGAATACTCAGCGGACCAGATGGCACGTGCATTACGGAATGGACTCTCCCAGGCCGCGAACTCACAGACGAGTGTCAGGCCTGGGCCGATCTTATGCAGGAAATATTTAACAGAATATTTGTTAAAGGCAAGGGTCCTTTATCACGATTATCGCCTATTGCGAAAAGGCTACCGAAACTGAAGCCTAAAGAGGTGGAAAGGATGTTGGAACTTTTCGAGGAGATTGTGGTAAAGAAGAAAGACGAATGGGGAGTATGGAAGCAACGAGTTCTGCAAGCTGTAAACACGGCACAGAAGTCGAATATGAAGTTGGAAACCATACTATGGAAAATACTCGGGCAAGAGAATGTTATGGGTGCCACCCCGAGTGGGACACCATTAGGTGGATGGGCACAAAAAGTGAAGGGAGAGTCGACCCCCTCATCACAACCGGAGCTAGTGCAAAAACCATTTCTCTTTAAGACATCACTATACAAACCTGATGAAATTGAATCGTTACGCAAGGTATGTGAGCAAATGTATGGAAAAAATGTACCTTTGCAATGTCGTGAGGGTACCGAAGAAGAGTGGAAAATCGTCCAAGGTCTAGTGGAGGGGACTATTTTAGCCCGTCAAATGCCACAATTCATTAAGCGAATTATGTCATTTGGTGAGCAAGTACGATTGTTACAAACTATACGGGCTCAGGTAGAAGGCTGTTTGGTCCTCGACCTAAAGGGAGAAAGCCCGATAAAAGAGGCATTCCTCAATACGCGCAGCATCCAGGAGAGTATATCAAGTGCAGCCACGGCGAGGGGAAAAGGGACCAAGGAATTATGGGCAATGATCGCTCAGGTCAAAACAATCAGTTATAACGCTGCCACTCATGCGTTATATTTTCATTTTTTTACACGTTCAATTGCAGAAAAATTTGACGGTGTCAAAGTACCATTTCAAAGACTCGACCATACACTTACCAATTTGCATAAGAAAAATCTCCGTAAAACGGGGTCGGCGTGAGACCGACAGCTGGATGCCAATGGGGAGCTGTTTCAACAACATTGAACGTACACATGTGTATTGAAGACCATCACCAGGTCTATTGACCTAGTGAAATTCTATGGCAGTTTACTTGAAGTGTTTGGTGTTGGTTTCCATGTTGAGGATTTGGACAAAGGCGGTCCATTCTCATCAACTTCGACGGAATGGGAGTTAACGTTCTTTACGAATGTATGTCCGACGGCCCTACAAGGAATTGCTCGAATTTCTTGGTTTGATAAGATGATTGTCGTGGAGCATCCCAAAATGCGAGGAAGGCGACAGTGTATGAGGTGTGGGATGGATGGACATCCTATGCGTGCATGTACGACGTCCATCGAAATACTTAAGAAGGAAGGGTGTCTGATCATTACCCAAGACAAGATTAAGGGTCTTTCATTACCTAAATCAACTTTTACGAGTATGGAGGAAATAAAGTTGGCAGCCGAGACAAATTTACGGAAGCAACAGAAACTCTCGGAAGTGGAACCGGCTAAACAAGAAGATCCGAAATCAGACAAGGAATTAGAGGAGGGCAGATCCAACCCCTCAGAAGACCAAGCGGAAAAAAATTACTGAATCACATCCGGAGGTGACTCAACCTCAACCTTCCGACCAGATGCATAATGGTGAGCTGGAGAAATCATCGTCAGACGAAAGATCGAGGGCTCAAGTCGATACTACCTGGACTACGGTAAGCAGGTCCTCCGGAGGGAGGGGCAGTGTTACTTCGCCATCAAAAGTAGAGGAGGGACCTCCTACCAACTAGGAGATATCGATATCCCAAGAAGTTAAGAGTATGACTACTGAAGGGACGAAGTCAGCCCCATCACGATCCTCTACAAGTCAGAGCACTATCAAACAAGTTGGTAGTCCGACAGCTAACAACAATGTACGTCCTCCGAAAGTGCAACGAACAAAGAAAAATGGCGGATTACCGGGAACGGGTCCAGGGGGATCAGCCATAAAACAGAAAAAGAACACCGATCTCTTAATCAAGGAAAGTAAAAATCGAGAAGTTATCAACACTATCCTACAAGATGTTCAAGAGCAATGTGGTTCGATAAGAGTCTCCCATGGTCGAATAGTGGAGCAGGAGGAAATAGGGGACATTTCGAATATCCCACAAGTAGTAGATATCCTACAACTTCACCACGTCAATACCCCGGCGACTGGCAACTGCCAGGTATACGCAGTCGGCCAATCTTTATCTGGCTCGTCTTTACAGAGTTGTACGTCAACAGTGCTTGAACGATTAGCTACGGAACTCAAGGAAGGTTGTTCAAATCGGGCGTTAATTGACTTTGATTTGAAGTTTCCACATGGAGTGAGGAAGCAGACTTTACTGAGTCTGGGACGAGGTTACGATAAGATTTCAGCGAAAGAATCACTTAAGGAATTCAAAGCGTACTTGGAAACGTACGCGAGCAGCGGTTCAAAATTGGACGACATAGTCCATGTGCAGACGTGGGGGAGTAATGATACTCTAGTTAGTATCAGTTCATTTCTCCAAAGGGAAATATATGTGATGAGCCATCACGACGTGGATGGAAAACAGGGAGCGATTTGTTTTGTGCCTGAACTCAGATATAAGCGACAGCGACAGTATTCCACGAGTGGGAAATACCCAATCACTATAAAAGACTGCGTTAAGAGGGTATTAGACAGGATGAACGAATTCCCAGGGCAAGTGGATAAGTGGCCTTTGTTGTTACATTTTGATAACGCATATTTTTCTGTTTTGTTGTATGGAGAAAGACTAAGAGAATCGGGGCAGATTGACACCCCAGATCAGGAAATGGACAGTGGTCAGAGTGGAAGCGACGGCCAGAGTGGAAGTGATGACGATAGCGAAGATTTTGATGATGCAAAACAACCTGCGATTGAATGCGAGTCCAAACGGGCTATTAATCATTATAAAGATACAGATATCGTTATGAAGGACGACCAAACCTCACAGTGTTCACAGGGAAAGATTAGTGAACAGGAATCAGAGGTGTCTACAAGTAGTCAAGTGACTACTTATAGTACCCAATCACCGTGGGACCCGGATGCGTCGGATGGTGACTTTGACGACCTTCTGCACCGTCTCCAGGGTCCCACGATTCACCAAGACTTGAAGTTGGAAATCCATCAGATCATAGTGTCGAAGGATCCACGATTATGTGAACTGCTCTATTTCTTAGCTGAAACAGTGGGGCGTT
>MIQA02016564.1:0-20557 GCA_001887855.2 Sclerospora graminicola
AGTCGGCGAAGAAAAAGGTGATGAAGATGTTGGAAACTCGTTGAGCAGGGTTATCAAAGACGAGATGCTTGAGGTGTACCGCCAGGCCGTACCGCTTGTCCAGCGTCATTCAACTGCAGCGGTCAAAACTGTTGGAATTATTGTTCACGACCGTAAATTAGTGAAGCGTATGTTGCAACGTCCACAACCTTTTGCGAGACAGCTTGATCGGCG
Source organism: Sclerospora graminicola (assembly GCA_001887855.2). Taxonomy (NCBI): domain Eukaryota; phylum Oomycota; class Peronosporomycetes; order Peronosporales; family Peronosporaceae; genus Sclerospora; species Sclerospora graminicola. The sequence goes on from MIQA02016564.1 coordinate 214, forward strand.
ACCAATTACGAGCAAGAGTTGTACGTCAATTACTCCTTCTTCATCGGATTTAACTCCCTCTGGATGTGCGCAATCTACTCACCTAGAATTTATGGCAGTATGTGAAAGACTTATGGTAGCATTTGACCCACACGTAAAACATACTCGACACATAAATCCTGCGCAGATGAAAGAATTGCTTTGCTTTCATGGTCTCGTGGTGTCTGATGTCGCTTTTCGTCAATGGGAGCAACGAATAGCGCCCCAAACTGGTTCAGAAGCAACACTAATGATTGGACGTACAGTGTCCATCAGTGAGTTCATTCAGGCATGTCACCTTTGGTTTAGCGAGCCATTCCTTATTGACCACGCCCGAAGCTGTTTACTTTGGCATGAGCAGTCATGTAGGATGATAATGGGACGAAGAAAGCATGACAAACTGTCGCCCTTGCCAGTTACACAAAATAATCAACCGCCAGTGGACCACGACAGCAATAATTCAGCAACATTATCTTTCGAAGAATACGTTCGAAATTCATCGGCATCTGCTACAGCGTTGCTTCACACAGAGCATCGCTCGTCCAATAATCACGATTGTATCTCCCTGGCAGCGAATGCCAAGTTCAATAATATTAAGCTACAGCAACGTCAAAAGAAAAAGGAGGTCGAGATGGTGGGTCGACGGACACAACAACAAAGCGCCGAAATCGCCCGCGCATTTACTGCAGGTGTGGCTATGATATCTCGCCATGTGCAGAAAGAGGAATTAGGCAACTATCGGCGCAAGGAAATCAGTACGCGATTTGCTCGTACCGATCAGACTCTCACCCAACTCGCACCGCAAAACCCGCCTTCAAACCCGCGCGGTTTGGGTTGCGGGTTGAGGCAAACAGCCCGCAGTAAATAGGGGTTAGTGATACGCTAAAAATATAAAGTATAATAGGGGTTAGGGTGCGGCACTTTTTGTCACTGCAGTATGCAGAGCACAGATTAACGCAACCAACTCACGAATACAAAGTTAAATGTGTATGCAATGGATAACACTCGATCAGATGCACCTGGAATCGTTAGATTATGGTCTGGGAGGTATTGGTTCCCCCCAACCAAATGTTCCAGGTGCATCCACAAGGGTGGCATAGAAATGCGCAACATTTCACAGGTTGGACAAGTTTTATTTGTATTTGTGTATACAAATACAATCGCAAATAAATATTAAATTTTTGTAGCAACACCCAGGACAACAGATATCCACCCAGAATGGTTACCTCTCCAGATAAGCCTGAGCCTAGATTACATTCTAGATTAGACATTCATAGTAGCTAATAGTAAGCTAATGGATACATTTATTATTATTATTAATTATTTAGAAAGTTGTGAAATATAAATAATGTACACGAATGAGAGGCATATTGTGTAAGGAAAACTGCAATTTGGCCCTCTTTAATTTTTGTACACTGTTGTAATCATAATTTTTCTCCTATTTATAATCTGTCACAAAAAAAAGTATTGGGTAAAAGTCTAACTAATCAGGATTTTTTATAGCCATTTATCTATCGCTAATGGGCTAATGCATCAAAAATATTAACTCTTTCTGTTCGCGTCTCGCAAAAGTACGAAATGCCAATTTGGGGCCGCTTTTTTATATGAGTTTTTGTATCACCTTTACCACACCTATCCCTTTTAATATTAGCAAAAACAAATCTACCAATCGGTACGCTGTCATTTTGTTTATTTCTACCAATTGGTACGCTGAAATATTTTTTGTCAGCGCTTATTGGGCAAAACTAGGAGCGGCCTCAAATTGGCAGGAGGCCCCAAATTGGCAGTTTACCTTACACCTTTTTTCAGCAAACCCGCAATCATTTGCTCAATGATTTGCACTGTCGACTCTTAAATGTTTATATTTTGCTATTTATCGTACTTGAGAGGTTATTTCATTTAGTAAATTGCACAAAGGGCAAGTACGTAATTTGATCCTGTCAACCCAGTGCTCCGCTGAATTAGCTGTGACAACGATTTCTAGGATTCTGGCAGTCGTTAAACTCCTGTCCTTGTCCGAATTACTATGGCTTTCGTTCGAGCCTGTTAGGTGTTAACTTGGCAGAACCGGGCCCATAAGACCACCAACGAAGATCGTCGTGATGAGTATCACCACAAGAGTCGTAGACTCGATAAGTCGCCGATGCGATGATCCATGGAGACCAATACAGTTCCAGTTTTTTGCCAGAGCAAAAGCCATCGAACCCCGAAGACCTGCAAGCCAGATGACGCTCATATGTTTAGCTGGAATACGAAGCGCAAGCAATTACAAAGACTCAGCAGCGGGAAAAAGCTGAAGAAACGTGCAACGATGCAGGCTAATAGCGTAAGGCCGATGAAAGACCAATCAATATCATCCGCGCGTAGTGCGGCACCAGCGTTTGTTTCTGTATGACCAGCAAAAATCATTATTACTGACGTACCCATGAATACATAGACGATATATTCACATGCAAAAGCCAACATGTGCAATAAGTGCGTGAATGCATGCTGTGCCTCCTTCGACAATGTATTGAAATCGTAGCGTGCGGTCATGGCACATTCAATCTGTCTGCCATGAAGTATGTCAACAGACTAAAGATCAAACACAGCGAGATCTCATAACTCGGGTAGTACCGCAATGTCGCAAAGAGTTGGCGTTTAAGTAGGAAGGCTCTACCGAGCGTGAGCAAAGCACTTACAATCAACGATCCAATAAACATGCCGCTTGTGTTCAACACGTAACAGTTGCTTAGCAGTTAAATTAATTTCTGCATCCCCCTTGTTCAGCGTCCTGTGAGTGCAATGGCCACTGCGTCGTTCATCACGCTCTCTCTGAAAACGAGGTTGAATAGTAATGGCGGAACATTTAACTTATCAAAGCAGCTCAACGTTGCCACTGTGTCCACCGCACTAATCAACGAACCGAAAAGAAACGCCCCCACCCACGACAGCCGGGTCACAATGTCAGCTAATTCTGCGAGGTACGAGACGCCGCCCGTGATGGTCGTGGCGACGACGGTACCCAATACAGCCGTGCTCATTATTGCTGAAAAATTGCGGAAGAAAACTTTACACTTAATATAGATGCCTCCTTCGTAGATAATCGGTGGTAGCAATACATTGAAAAAGAGTCTGTTGTCCAGGTTTAAATGCGTGTGAAGCGCCGCGTGCTTACCACCCACTATCATGAAAATTCCCACAAAAAGTCCAAACATAAGAGCAAAGCTGCTCTGTGATACGAACATACACGAATATCGTCCGAGCATATACGACGCCATCACCAGCACAAACAACATTAGTAGCAGAAGCACCAGAAACTTGCACCCTGCACTCGGCCGTTGTCGCCGTACATTTCGCGGCCACGTTGACTCCGTCAACAGTGGGTGCTTCCAGCTATTCTCGACGAATATCTGCACAGGCTCTACCACTTGAGACGAATGCGCATATTTTGACCATCCCATTAATTGTTGATTAATACTTCGCATACCAGCTGATACTTTCTCAGCGTAAGGCTGCTGAAGTTATCCCTTGAGCTTTATCAGCAAATTGCTAAACGTATGAAAATTGGCACATAAGAATGAGCCCCTAAAGCCAGAATAATATTAAACACACATCCAACTCACTGGCGTTACGTCCTAAACGGAGACGATTAAGGTCCTTCAGAATGTTACGCAGTTCTGGTCTATGGAGCTGATTGACACGAGACCGGGGGCTGTGCTGGTCAACTTCATCGCTCATATTTGTAACTATGAGCTATAGACGCAGTTCCATAGTCTTAGAGGCGGAGACGTTTCGAGCTCCTCGAGCAAGCGTCGCTCTTCTCCCTCGTGTTCCTTCTCTCTCCATCGTTGATCGTTCACAACTGTACAGTAATGGTTTGTTACTGTAATGGTCGACATCATTTCAGTAAATATGTGTTTTATCTTGATATCATATTTTGCAGTGTATCGTTTTCAGTATATCATGGTGCAAATCATTGAGGCGAGGTGCAAATGATTGCGGGTTTGGTGCAAATGACTGAAAAAAGGTGTACAATCCATTTGTACATGATTTGCAGGGATTTGCTTATCCTTCGATAAATATTTGTATAAAAGTGAGTTCCGAATTTGCAACATAAGCCGTATACGGGTTGAAGCGAATCGGACAATCTACTAAGGAAGCTTTTAAGCGTAGCACTGACCCCATGGATGATTCCGGACCAGGGACCGGGCATCCACCGGATCCTCCTATTATAAAGGAGGAATACACCTCGGCGAGGCAGAGTGTTGCGTCACAGTCACAGGGGGACGATGTCGTCCCCGACTCCCAGGAGTCGACGATCGATAGCCAGTCAAAGGCACCTCTAATACCGGTTACAGTACCGGTATTGGTTAAACGAGGAATTTTACCCCCCACCACCACTCCGGCACCGGTAGAGGGCGGCGGCGGAAGTGTGAACCCGAGTCCCAAGGGGGGGGGCTCACACCCATCAAGTGGGATACGAGGTAAAACAGCAGAATGCTGTTAACCAATTAGTCAACAAGGAAGGTACTTCCTCACAAAGCGGGGAGCACGACGAACCAATGGACCGGTCGGAGGACTCTGAAGCCCTGCAGCAAGAAGTTGCTAAGTCAAGACAGGAAGAGTGGCGTGTTCCAGAGAAGCGTCCAAGATTGGAGAGGTCGGGTGCACCATTGCTTTCTGCGGACAAAGGTTCGCCAGCATCTCGGGGGGTATCCAAACCCAAGGGTCAACCCGAATACTCAGCGGACCAGATGGCACGTGCATTACGGAATGGACTCTCCCAGGCCGCGAACTCACAGACGAGTGTCAGGCCTGGGCCGATCTTATGCAGGAAATATTTAACAGAATATTTGTTAAAGGCAAGGGTCCTTTATCACGATTATCGCCTATTGCGAAAAGGCTACCGAAACTGAAGCCTAAAGAGGTGGAAAGGATGTTGGAACTTTTCGAGGAGATTGTGGTAAAGAAGAAAGACGAATGGGGAGTATGGAAGCAACGAGTTCTGCAAGCTGTAAACACGGCACAGAAGTCGAATATGAAGTTGGAAACCATACTATGGAAAATACTCGGGCAAGAGAATGTTATGGGTGCCACCCCGAGTGGGACACCATTAGGTGGATGGGCACAAAAAGTGAAGGGAGAGTCGACCCCCTCATCACAACCGGAGCTAGTGCAAAAACCATTTCTCTTTAAGACATCACTATACAAACCTGATGAAATTGAATCGTTACGCAAGGTATGTGAGCAAATGTATGGAAAAAATGTACCTTTGCAATGTCGTGAGGGTACCGAAGAAGAGTGGAAAATCGTCCAAGGTCTAGTGGAGGGGACTATTTTAGCCCGTCAAATGCCACAATTCATTAAGCGAATTATGTCATTTGGTGAGCAAGTACGATTGTTACAAACTATACGGGCTCAGGTAGAAGGCTGTTTGGTCCTCGACCTAAAGGGAGAAAGCCCGATAAAAGAGGCATTCCTCAATACGCGCAGCATCCAGGAGAGTATATCAAGTGCAGCCACGGCGAGGGGAAAAGGGACCAAGGAATTATGGGCAATGATCGCTCAGGTCAAAACAATCAGTTATAACGCTGCCACTCATGCGTTATATTTTCATTTTTTTACACGTTCAATTGCAGAAAAATTTGACGGTGTCAAAGTACCATTTCAAAGACTCGACCATACACTTACCAATTTGCATAAGAAAAATCTCCGTAAAACGGGGTCGGCGTGAGACCGACAGCTGGATGCCAATGGGGAGCTGTTTCAACAACATTGAACGTACACATGTGTATTGAAGACCATCACCAGGTCTATTGACCTAGTGAAATTCTATGGCAGTTTACTTGAAGTGTTTGGTGTTGGTTTCCATGTTGAGGATTTGGACAAAGGCGGTCCATTCTCATCAACTTCGACGGAATGGGAGTTAACGTTCTTTACGAATGTATGTCCGACGGCCCTACAAGGAATTGCTCGAATTTCTTGGTTTGATAAGATGATTGTCGTGGAGCATCCCAAAATGCGAGGAAGGCGACAGTGTATGAGGTGTGGGATGGATGGACATCCTATGCGTGCATGTACGACGTCCATCGAAATACTTAAGAAGGAAGGGTGTCTGATCATTACCCAAGACAAGATTAAGGGTCTTTCATTACCTAAATCAACTTTTACGAGTATGGAGGAAATAAAGTTGGCAGCCGAGACAAATTTACGGAAGCAACAGAAACTCTCGGAAGTGGAACCGGCTAAACAAGAAGATCCGAAATCAGACAAGGAATTAGAGGAGGGCAGATCCAACCCCTCAGAAGACCAAGCGGAAAAAAATTACTGAATCACATCCGGAGGTGACTCAACCTCAACCTTCCGACCAGATGCATAATGGTGAGCTGGAGAAATCATCGTCAGACGAAAGATCGAGGGCTCAAGTCGATACTACCTGGACTACGGTAAGCAGGTCCTCCGGAGGGAGGGGCAGTGTTACTTCGCCATCAAAAGTAGAGGAGGGACCTCCTACCAACTAGGAGATATCGATATCCCAAGAAGTTAAGAGTATGACTACTGAAGGGACGAAGTCAGCCCCATCACGATCCTCTACAAGTCAGAGCACTATCAAACAAGTTGGTAGTCCGACAGCTAACAACAATGTACGTCCTCCGAAAGTGCAACGAACAAAGAAAAATGGCGGATTACCGGGAACGGGTCCAGGGGGATCAGCCATAAAACAGAAAAAGAACACCGATCTCTTAATCAAGGAAAGTAAAAATCGAGAAGTTATCAACACTATCCTACAAGATGTTCAAGAGCAATGTGGTTCGATAAGAGTCTCCCATGGTCGAATAGTGGAGCAGGAGGAAATAGGGGACATTTCGAATATCCCACAAGTAGTAGATATCCTACAACTTCACCACGTCAATACCCCGGCGACTGGCAACTGCCAGGTATACGCAGTCGGCCAATCTTTATCTGGCTCGTCTTTACAGAGTTGTACGTCAACAGTGCTTGAACGATTAGCTACGGAACTCAAGGAAGGTTGTTCAAATCGGGCGTTAATTGACTTTGATTTGAAGTTTCCACATGGAGTGAGGAAGCAGACTTTACTGAGTCTGGGACGAGGTTACGATAAGATTTCAGCGAAAGAATCACTTAAGGAATTCAAAGCGTACTTGGAAACGTACGCGAGCAGCGGTTCAAAATTGGACGACATAGTCCATGTGCAGACGTGGGGGAGTAATGATACTCTAGTTAGTATCAGTTCATTTCTCCAAAGGGAAATATATGTGATGAGCCATCACGACGTGGATGGAAAACAGGGAGCGATTTGTTTTGTGCCTGAACTCAGATATAAGCGACAGCGACAGTATTCCACGAGTGGGAAATACCCAATCACTATAAAAGACTGCGTTAAGAGGGTATTAGACAGGATGAACGAATTCCCAGGGCAAGTGGATAAGTGGCCTTTGTTGTTACATTTTGATAACGCATATTTTTCTGTTTTGTTGTATGGAGAAAGACTAAGAGAATCGGGGCAGATTGACACCCCAGATCAGGAAATGGACAGTGGTCAGAGTGGAAGCGACGGCCAGAGTGGAAGTGATGACGATAGCGAAGATTTTGATGATGCAAAACAACCTGCGATTGAATGCGAGTCCAAACGGGCTATTAATCATTATAAAGATACAGATATCGTTATGAAGGACGACCAAACCTCACAGTGTTCACAGGGAAAGATTAGTGAACAGGAATCAGAGGTGTCTACAAGTAGTCAAGTGACTACTTATAGTACCCAATCACCGTGGGACCCGGATGCGTCGGATGGTGACTTTGACGACCTTCTGCACCGTCTCCAGGGTCCCACGATTCACCAAGACTTGAAGTTGGAAATCCATCAGATCATAGTGTCGAAGGATCCACGATTATGTGAACTGCTCTATTTCTTAGCTGAAACAGTGGGGCGTTTATCAGTGCCGGAGCAGGAACATATTCTACGGCTCAACTTAGAAGAGGAATCAGTCCGTGCGTGGGTTATGCAGCAATATCAAATTTCATTCCCCATTTTGGAACAGTGGTATTTCAAAACTTGGCAAAACCAAACGCAAGGAGAAAGCAATTGTTACTCGAAGGGCCAGATACATCGGCATCTGAATTTATACCATCACAGGACAGTGTAGACACCGCATGCAGTGATTCAGAACCTCTGCAAAAGCGTAGGTGCGTACGGGATGCTAATACCCCCATGAGTGATACCCCCCCAAGAAGAGGAACCCCCCACGGCCCGTATAGCGGGAAATTATGGATGATTTCGAAGAAATGGGAGTTGACTGTAACGGTAGAGACAACTCAAGTCAACAATGGTTTGACCGTTGGGACGCATACCAGCACGAGTGGGAACGAGCAACCAAAATTCCATTTCCAACTCTGGCGTCGCCAACGTCGACTTGGAAAAAAGCTATTACTATTGAAGGTAATAGATTATTACATTTATTGAAGGAGTGTCCGGGAGCATATCACTTATTAGACACTATAGACCCACAATTACTCCACATTTTGACAAATTCATGGAGAGAACAATGCTGGCTGGGTATGATTAGTCAAGGTAAGCGGGGTATAGTGACTGGAATCTCTGAGGATTGGTTTATAGACTGGGAGTTTAGTTGGGCAAATCTTTCGCATCCCTCGCACCGACAGGCGGTAATGGACAGTTCACAACATTGGATAGTGATGAATCAAGCCAAATATAGTAACAGTCCTTTAATCAGATTATGCGCTCCAACACAGTCATTAACCCTGGCGAGATGTCTCCTATCCGCATTTCTATATGCTGAAGAGTTAGCGGCCATCATAGGGGAAGACCACCAGCACATCGACTCTATTTTAGTTATGCTTCAACGGCACTTTACCACACGGAATACGGTAACAGAGTATGCGAAACTAATGCAGGCGATCATAGAGGGGCAAACAGATGCTTGGGATGAAATGGACATCTTTATCCGAACCGCGTGTGTTTCAGTACCTGACGAGACAGAGGCAACGAGGGATGCCCTTTCGACCTGTATACGGGCCGAACGCCATTAAGGGCACTTCACTGGATGACGAACCATTGCATACACGGCATAGCGGCCATCATTATTTTACTTTCGCTGGTTACGATGAGTACTCACTGATGAGAATGATAAAGGAGTCTGTGTATCAGTCCAAGTATCATACTAAAGAGAGTGGTCCGGGTGTCAAAGAGGTAATTTTTAAAAGCCAGAATGTGCGTGGATTCAAGAAGGAAATGTTTCGGACTGGATGACAGCATGGAGAGGTTTCCATTCTAACTCGCAGCCGCAATTTATCCTCCTACAAGAAACGCATATAACTTCTCCAACTGAGGCACGAGAACTCGAGGTAAAATGGGAGCATTTATGGGGACATTACCAAAATGAGCTCACGTTATCCGTATGGAGTATATCAGACAAGAAATCAGGGGGAGTCGCAATATTGTTTAATCCAGCTGTGGCTGATCAGATAACGATGTGGCGACCGAGAGACTACTATACTTACTGGCGTGGAGAACAAGCCAGTACGATTGACAGGTTTTACTTCTCTGATATTTTAGTCCCACGGTTCCTCACCTTCAAGGTGGGAAATACGCCAGTCTATTTGTGGTAAAGCGATCGGAAAATATTGGGACTGAAGTGGACCACACATGGTCGTTGATTGGTGACGATAGAACACCCATCAACATATGACGGTTGATGGGTGGGAAAAGGTTGATCACGATTAAGAAGAAAAGGTGGCGGACAACGGATATTCACGACGTGGAGAAATCAGCCAAGTATGGTCGTTAAGCCCAGTCCCAGACACTGGCGGAATGATGGAGATCACGATCACGATCGTTACTACAGTCACGAAGTGGAGTTCCCGTGGATGTAATAAGAAAAGAGTGACTGTTGACATGACGTATCAAGGGCAGGTGACCAGCCGATCTCTGAATGGTATAGTGGTTGAAGTTGACCATGACACGAAGTTACGGCCTGATCAGCCTATCATGCCCGAGCAATGAAGATTAGATGAGGAATGAAGTCGGGCATGTGGAGTGACAGGTTGTGTGAGTGATGAGAACCTTTGGTTGGTCCGAAGATGACGTGGCAAGGCCTGATCAGGCCTGATCAGCCGAGATCGGTGTTATATGGTTGTCCTGACGGGGTATAAAGATCGGAAGTGTGGCTTAGAAGATGAATTGAGTCGTGATGATGATGACCCAGAGCGTTCCCGAGGTGATCAAGGGCTGATCAGCCTGATCACCACCTGATCACTCGGTTGATCACTATGCCGATCGTGATCAGGGCTGATCAGCCTCTGATCAGCGTTCAGATGCAAGGGCAAGTAAGTTCTCGGTTTGGTCGGACTATATATGAAGTGGACAAGTGCTGAAGAGCAGGTCTCAAGTGGTTTCAAGGTCGTTTGTTGAAGATCAGGATGGGTTGAAGATCTTTTGAAGAGTCGGGTCGTGATCAGGGTAGAAGCGGTACAGATCAGCTTGAAGGTGAAGCCAGGATGGGCAAGAGGGTGTTACGCAACCGTGCGACGAAGTAAATAGGTTCGAAGTAAAGGTCAGGCATGAGTTGATGTATGGTACACAGGTATAGGACATTGCATATATAATAACAGGTTTAGATTTTCCCCCTAAAGCAAAGAGTCGCTCCGCCACGTGTGCGGTCATTGGGAGCACAGGGTTGATTAGTCCCCTCTTGCTCAACTATTTCCCGGTTAAGACGCGCTTAGACGCATTTTGGCTTACCGGAAGACCCCCGACGGGTTTGTTTTAGGTGATCGAACCTCACCCTCAACGCGCACGTGTTTGGAACACGTTAATAATATTGGTAAAGGTTTTGTGGAGATAACGTTTGTGGATTACTGTGGAAGATCGTGGATTGATCGCATTTTCTTGGTTTCGTTATATCTCTCTCTCATTGGCTGGCCTGATCAGACGAACTTTCCTGATCAGTGCCTAGATACTGAATAAGTGTCGACCCCAACCCGTTCTCCGGTGAAGATTTCCACCCGAGGACACCCCCCGTCTCGAGAAGGTCATCCCCTCCGACCTGATCAAGATCATCGTTTTCGTCACCGAGTCCACCTAAGTGAGTGTAACCACCCCCGATCAACGGGTACACAAGGTGAGATGAAGATAAACATAGATCCTGACGCGCATGAAGACCGGCCAGATGACCGGGAGGATCAGATCAGTCACCATAATGGTGATTCATCTGATTCTGATGCTGATCAGGATCAACGGAGTACCCCCTCCGATAGTTGGTCGTCCGGGCCAGTGGGTATCCGGATTCCACCCAAGACTTCTGTCATGGATTTGGAAATCGGCTCCACCACAATGGTGCGCGTGCCCGGATCACTTGGTGACTCAGGATATCACCGTGATTCCTTTGATGATGAAAAAGATGTGAAAATCAAAGTGGAGGAAACTTTTTTCGGGTGTATTGGAGGAAGGCGTATCGCCTCCGATGCTGTCCATTTCTAAAGGAAGCGATGATCGACCTGGTTTGGTGGAGTGCCAGGTCGAGATTAAAGATGAAATAACTCCCCACATGGCCCCGATCGGGGCCGATCTGGGTTATAGTAAAGTTAATATAACCCAGGAAAGGATCGAGGTGTTAACCTTGATCCTATGCATAAGAAGAAAATGGAAAAAGACAGAAAAAACATGGGGGCGGATCATTGCGATCCACCTAAAAAATATGTGAAACCTAAACCGAAGATCTTCGAGGAAGACGAAGAGAAGATCGAACCAGCCGAGAAGACCACTGTCCAAGATGTGGAACGACTGTTCTATCTTCGAGAGTTTCACAAGTTCCTGACTACCAACCAAGTGATGAAGATCATTAAGCCTAAGATCATCGGGAAGCTTGAAGGTCGAGCGACCCGGCCGGTGATCACAGGCAGTCAACTTGATCTGATCAGGAACCTCTTGGCGCAGATCGACGAGGTTGGCTTCACTACTGGTGCCTTCGACGCGAATATGTTATTCGATCTGGATCAAGAGACGATCAGAGAAGCTATGACCACCCTGTATGATCATCTTGCCTCGTTACTAGGGGCGAACCCAGTGGTTCAGTCGCCGATCGCGGATCCTTCGCACCGATCACAGTTGGTTGAGTATCCTATGGATATTGAGTCGATATGTCAATCGTCATCACAATCTGGAGCGGCATCCACCGACTCCTCGGTTGGGATCACACGTATGACGTTGGGCCCGAAAGGGATCCAGCAGATCGACCCCAAGATCGAGTCGCAGAACAGGAAGAGAAAGCCTGAACCTGGTAGAGTCGGATCGGACGATAGTTTCGAAGATGCTCAGGAAGTGCCACAGGCCAATCCGACCTCCAACACTGGTCATACCAACATGCCGGAGGTCCCAGAGCAATTAAAAGCCATGTTCGCGACAATGATGAACCGATTTGCGGGTGAACAATATGGATTGCCTCAGTACACACCTGGACAAGGACAACCATGGCGATCAGCATCGAACATGAATCAGTCCGCTGAGAAACCGGTCAAGAGACCCGTGGACGTGGAGATGGAATCAGTCCGATCAGCCGGAATTGTTCGTTCAATATGCCAGGCCGATCACCAAGATCGATTTCACCGATCACCTCCACGGAGTGATGTGGACATGGAGTCAGAAGGCGAGATCAGTCAACATTTCGATCCAGATGATCTGGACATTGAGATGCCTCGTAGAGCGAATATGGCCTCCGCGCAGGCATTTGACAGTGAATCCGGAACGATCACCCGAGTGCGAATGTCTGCGATCTCGGAATTGAAAGATTTCACCGGCAAAGATATGGATGACGATCAGGCCAGGGCTTGGTTAAGCCGGACTAAGTCAGCTTTTCTGAGGGACAAGACACCGGAAGCTGAAAGATGCCTGATCTTCGCTGATCTAATGAAAGGTCCGGCCAAGAACTGGCTTAAACAGCTGAGTCGAGAAGTGCGTCTGAAGTGGCCTCGTTTGTGTGAAGAGTTTGAAGAACAATATTGCAATTCGGGGGTGTCTGTCGCTAGACAGTACTACCACATGAAGAAAAGATCCGACGAGACGCCGATCGAGTACTTACATCGGTTGAATGTTGCTGGTCTACGCGCGAAAATGCCGATCAAGGACCCACGGCACCCGGACATAGCCCGTGAACATGTCGAACACTTCATTGGGACTCTGGATAATCGCGATCTGGCTGATCAGCTAACCCTGCTCCGTATAAAGGACTCAGAACAACTGGAACTGACTCTGAGGACGCTGCAGCGGGCCAAGAGTCGACAGCCCAAGGTCGAGGTAGGATCGAACCGGTACCGGTCAAAGCCACACCCTGATCAGGGCAAGATACCGGCAGCCCGACCAGCCAGAGCGATTCGAATGATCGCGAAGGAATCAGACAGTTCGGGTTCTGAAGAAGAAAGTGGCCAGTCGAGTCTGAGCTCGGACGAGGAACAGTACCGTCATATCTTTACGACGGAGCCAGTGTATCGCCCGAGATCATCGACTAATGGCATGGACGGACGGAAACCTGGTGGTATTCAACCTGATCAGGACCGATCTCGTAAGAAATGTGTGCATTGTGGGTCGACCAAACATGGAGATCGTGATTGTTGGAAAAGAATTACGTGTGGAAAATGTGATCGTAAAGGTCACCCTTCTGATCATTGTTTTTTCGTGTGCAAGACCTGTGGGAAGCTTCATGACGCCGGCGCCTGCCCTATTGAAGAATTTTTTAACCTGATGCGCAAGTGGTATGTGCCGACTAAACATGCTGGTATGCTTCCACCAGATGTTGAGAAGATGTTAAACTAGATCGCTCGCCAGGTTGGAATCTGGTTCGAGCCGAGCGATCTATGTTCTGCATTTATGCATATGTCGGTAGCGGAGATAAGTTTGAGGAAAAGAAGATAACCGACAATACATGTTCTAATTCAAATTGCATCGATCGGTGTCCGATCTACAGTCTCAGAGTGGATGAATATTCCCGATCGGACGTGATCATGGAGTTGGATCTACTGCCCGGTGAATCCCGAGGATACTGGAAGTATCACTCTCCCGACAAGTGGTTTAAACAGGCTAAAGCTAATGGAAAGATCAACAATGAAAAAGCCACTATTTTATTTGACTCTGGGGCGGAAGTCTCGATCATCGACTCCGCCTTTGCTCGTAAGGTGGGATGTCGTATAGACAGTACCCAGAGGCAAGAATGTGTTGGGATCGGCGAGAGTTCATATATGACGGAAGGACGATCACGTGTGAAGATCACCCTGGCAGGATCCCTGGTCTACTATTTTAATGCTTGGATCGGCCGGTTAGCCGGTCAAGACGCGATATTGGGGATGGATTTTATGGTACCAGCCGGTATACGACTTGACCTGTCTCATGGAACCCTGACTCTGCCGGATGAAGTGCAGATTCAGTTATCTGGCCGACGACCTTTGTATGGTACTCATGTACGGATGTTAAAAATGGGTCAGTACGAGAACATTGGGGTGTCCCGATCAGTCGATGTCATGATTCGGTCGAGTGATCGGCAACAGAAATTGTGGCTGACCCGTGGTGAACGATGGGTACCAACGTTCGTTAAAGGTATCGGCCGATCAAGCTATATCAGGGTCACAAATATATCCGATCAGCCGCTGATCATCCACGAAGACATGATCTTAGGGATGTGGTTACCTGAAGGGAAAGTACCCCGACAGATCGGATATGTTTCAGTGGGATCACGAAGATACATTGAATGGCAGAATCTGGCTTATCAAGCCACCACGGACATGATCAGTGACGAAGATTTAGCGGATGAAGATACCTCACCTATGGTCGAGAAGCCGGAGTATTCTACGCCGACCAAGCTGCTGATCAGGAGGCCACCGATCGAAGCGACAGGGGAAGGCCGGGTCAAAGAAGGTCCACAGATATTGAGTATAATTAGGCCCGGCTCACCGAAAACAACGGATCCAGATAGCGGAAATGACAGTGAGGAGTTCAAGAACGATCATGAGAAAGAAAAGGAGGATGAACCAGCCGAAGTCATTACAGAGGAGGGTGAACCCGAAGTAAACCATCAGTCGAGTGACGTACAAGGAGCGACTCAAGATGACGCCGATCAGAAAAAGGCAGATCAGGTGGACGAGCAAGTGTGTATACACGAAGGTGGCGATCAGTACATTGAAGGTATCGAGAAGCAGATGGCCGTTTTACCGGAAGTATCGCCCAATATGCCAGAAGTCACCATGGAAGATCTACAGGTCGGTGATCCCGAAGTGAACACTCCCGAGCAGATCGATCAGCTAAAGAAGATCATCTGGAAGAGGCGTCACTTACTGATGGGGAAAGGTAACGCCCTACCCCCAGCCGCATTCGGAGCTGTTTGTGATATAGACGTGGGAAATGCGAGGCCGATCGCTCAGCGTTGTCGTAAAGTTGCACCTCAATACCGGGAAAAGTTATCCGATTTGATCAAGGGTTTGCTGAGTACAAAGATCATCCGACCATCAACATCGCAGTGGGCATCACCGATTGTGATTGTGATTAAGAAGAATGGGGTTGATATTCGATTGTGTATCGACTATAGAATGGTGAATCGCCTCACGAAGTTGATGGTCTACCCGATGCCCCTGATCAATGATTTATTAGAAGATCTGGATAAAGTTTTATGGTTTTGTTCGCTGGATATGGCTAGTGGTTTCTGGGTGGTTTCGATGACTGATCGCGCTCGAGAGATCTCGGCTTTCGTTACACCTTTTGGGCTTTTTGAATGGAATCGGATGCCGTTTGGATTAAAGAATGCCCCACAGATCTACCAGAGGCTGATCGACAATGCTCTCTATGGGTATTTCCAGATCAGTGCTGATCGGGAAGCCACTGATCTACATGATGTGTTTACGGAAGGTGAGCCAGACCAAGATCAGGGCCGATCAGTATTGGGAAGGCGATCATACATAGACGATATCTTGGTCACAGCGACATCCTGGGATATGCTATGCGATAAGGTCGAACGACTCCTAGACACCTGCGAGCGCTGGAATTCATCGATCAGTGTGGTCAAGAGTTTCTGGGGTCAACCCAAGGTCGCTTACCTCGGCCATAACGTGTCAATCCAAGGTTTGGAGGCAAACCCGAAAGATCTGGCCGCCCTCAGCAACTTACCTTTTCCCCGATCACTGAAGGCCATGCAATCCTTCCTCGGATCTCTGAATTATTATAGCAGATTTATCGAAGACTTCTCGATTTACGCCGCTATACTTTACGAACTGAAGGAAGTTGATTATCATGGGCTACGAGAACGTGATCGGGTAGGAGGATCACCAATTGAGACTGATCACGAAGTTGAAGCTACGGAAACGGATCTCAAGACTGGATCACCAACTGATCGAACTATGCCAGGGTCAGAAGACCACATGAATCGAGCTATGGTAGCCTTCAGTATGTTAAAGGCGAAGATGATCTCGACGCCAATACTGAAACACTTCGATCCGGAGAAGATCCCCGTGGTGATCCTATATGCCAGTAAATGGGCAATATCGGCCGCACTGGTCCAAGATCACGATGGAGTTTATTGCCCGGTGACGTTCACAAGCCGAACATTGAAACCGAATGAAGTTAACTATGGTATTGTGGATAAGGAAGTGCTAGCATTATTACGTGTGTTGGATGTTTGCTACTCTATGCTGGTAACTAGATCAATTAAGGTATTATCAAAGCGATCTAGTCTGGCGTGGTTACTATCCGCGAGTGGTTTAGACGGAAGACTGCGGCGATGGGCAGCGGTGTTATCTCAGTAGACTTTGGAGATCATTAAGTGCACCAAGGGCGAAGAAGAAATTCTTGGGACGCTGGCGGCCAGCATCACGCCCCGATCCGAAGTCGATGAAGCCCTGATCGAGGTCGCTCCTCGGAAGCAACCACTCCCGGTATCACGGTCAATGAGGCTGAATATCGTGGTCTGCTGCTAGGTTTGGATCTCTTGCAAGAGCAAAAGATTGGAAGAGTAATTATATGCGGAGATTCAAACCTGGTGATTCGGCAGATCACTGGAGAGATCGACTGTAAGGCGCCGCGTTTGAAGCTACTGAATGACCGCGTTATGAAAGCTTTACGTGGATGGCCAAGACATGATCTTTTGCATGTGAAACGTGATTGGAATCGGAGTGCAGATCACTTAGCAACTATGGCTATGCGTGATCAGGCCGGATCGATAGTCACTGATCAAGCGTTGCTGGAAGAACTGGTGGAGATCAATAGGCTGCCTGAGCTGATCCGTGTGGAAGATGAAAAGGAAGCAGCCCAGATCTTGATTATGACGAGATCACGAACCAGATCACCACCCAACAGATCACCCTCTCGAGAAAGCCTGACAGAGAAAATAGTACAAGAGATGCGGATCGAAAGAATTCTCAAGGCTCAGGACGAGGAAAAATGGATCGTTGATTTGAAGGCGTTTCTAAAGGGTGATCTGGAGAAGTTGAGCCAGAGTGAAGCAAAAGATTGTGCCAAGATCGCGTCTAACTACGAGATCGACGAAAATGATCTATTGTTTTACTATGTCCAAGCTGATCAGGCCGATGCGGATTTGGACCGATCGGCAAGACTCGTGATCCCGGAGACTTTACAAGCTGATATCTTACACCATTATCATGTTAGTTTGGAGGGTGGCCACCAGGGCGTAGGACGAACGTATCACAGGATCCGTAAACATTTCCATTGGAGAGGACTATATCGAAGTATACAAAAGTTTGTTGGGACATGTACGGATTGCGAAACTGGAAAAGGTATGCCAAACATCCGGGGAAGATCACCTGGAAATATCCAGGCGACCTACCCTTTTCAAGTGATAGCGATGGATCACATACCATCCCTCCCAAAATCGTTCAAGGGCAATACCGAGTTGCTCATCTGGACTGATCTGTTCACGGGGTTGGTAATCGCGAAAGCGGGATCTACACGAACGGCTCAACAAGTCGCTTCCAGTTACGAAGAATGTGTTTTGCGACGGTTTGGAGCCAGTGAAGTGATCAGGCATGATCGTGAACCAGGTTTTATGGCCGAAGTGTTCCGATCATTGAATCAGATGCTTGGCCAGAAACAGAGCGCGACCATGGCGTATCGTCCACAGGCGAATGGTAAAGCCGAACGGATGGTACAGACGTTGACTAGAGCTATCAAGATGTATGTCGCAGACTCCGCGCAACAAGAATGGGATGAATATGCGGAGAGACTGGTGTTTGCATTGAATTCCTCTTTTGATCGGATCAGGGGAGATACCCCATTCTATCTGGCGTATGGTTGGGACCCCCGATCTACCATCGAGTCGGTGATCCCTGTTGGTTGCACACGAGGTCGAGATCGCGAAGCTCGTCGATGGCGTATGGGACTCCAACGTCACTACCAACAGGCGCGGGAACAAGTTAACGAACGATTGCGAAGGGCCATCCAAGAAAGAGCTGATCGGAACAATGATCAGGCCGATTCGCATAATATCGAGCCAGGATCAAGAGTTTGGCTTTACTTGGATCGCGTGAAAGAAGGATACGCCAAGAAGTTAGCGCATCTGTGGCACGGACCGTTCCGTATAGCCGAACTGATCGGTGATCATGCCGCTCGGCTGATTACTGCCAGGTACCGATTATGGAATCTTCCCAATTGTCCACTTGTCGAAGTTGAAACTGGTCCGAGAATACCCTGATCGGCCTAAAACCAGGCTGTCATGCGATGATCAGCCAAGGTTTGATTTTGACGAAGCTCTCTTACCCGAAGATAGTTGGGAAAGAGCGCTGGACCCGAACGAATTCGAGGTGGAGAAGGTTTTGGATATCCGATCAGGCAAGAAGACCCGATTTGGCCGAACCCACCGTGAATACTTGGTTCGTTGGAAGGGTTATGACGATCCCGAGTGGGTAGATGAGCGTGATCTGAACTGCGGAGCTTTATTAAGAGAATTTGAACGTGATCGGGTGAGACAGAATCGATTTGAAGTGATGCAAACCCACGAAGAGGGTAACCAGGAATCTCAATAGCCTGGGTTGACACATTGTGACTGATCAGCAAATATGATGATCGGACAAGTGGAGATCAGGGCGGTTGGACTGGTTTGGAAGAAACGGATGCATTTACATATATATATACTACTAAAGAATTATACCTGTACGCATGAGAGTGATCGGCCTACAAGATGGAAGTGATAGTGAGACATGAACAAGATTTACGAAAGTGGAACGAGAAGATCATCAAGGAATGTCGTGATATATTAAGTGATTATGGAGAACGAAATAAAAGTTGGTTATCACGACGATCACGGACCATATTTAGTGCGCAGGCGAGAAACCTTGTACCCTGGATGGTCCATGGGACTCGATCGGAACTGGTTTCGCCAAGGTTCATGCTGATCGGTCCAGAGCAAGCAATCACGCAGTGTGGCGACCGGAGTTATGTGTCCATAACCGGGATACCAATCCCCGCCGTCAGCCTTGAGTCCTCGCGATCCCGCTCGACGGACAGTTAAATGCAGGACGCCAGGGAACAGGAAAACGTCCAGATCACACTCGCCGTGCAGGATTCCGTCGACGATATAATCGCAGATCGTGGCCCAAGCAGCCCCGGCTTTGGTGCGTCGACGCTTGCGAGCATGATGGTAATGCTCGATCCACGCATCCTTGCGCATCGCCGTCGTGATCGGGAAATGGTGAGTCGCCTCCCATATCGCTTGCACGTGCTCCTGGTAATATAAAGCCAAGCGTCCCTGCAGCTCGACAAACCAAGGGTGATCAGGAAACGCCAGCCCGGGCATAGGTGTCAGGAGGACATCCCAGGGTGCTGAATCGATCAGAAGTTCAATAGCACCTCCGGTCAGCAACCTTGGTTGCCACTGCTTGTCTTTGGGTGCCGGCGATCTGGTCGGAAAGATCCAGCCTGGCGGGCGGGACCACAAGCGAGGGACGAGTTTCTGCCGCACTTCCAGAACCCGAGGCGTCAGATCCCAGACCTGATCAGCACTACAAGGTTTTCGTGTTGCCATATGGGCAGAAGTCGGCTTGCCTTCCATGACGACATACAGATCCATGAACTTTTGGTTCGGATTGTAACTGTAGTCGTTTTCTCCGACCGACGATCGATCCGCCGGGATGAAGACGCCCGTGAAATTGAGCGGCGGGGCGATCGCTGCCCCAGTGGCCGCTGGAGGAATGTATGGATCAGCTTGAGCCGGTTGTTCCTCCTCGAGATCATCGTCATCGTCGCCATCTGACGCCAGCAAAGTAACGGCCTGGGCCAACGAATTCACGCCTGAATAGCTTGGTGCTTGCGTACGGC